>CM062297.1:649509347-649773616 GCA_031216915.1 Pictodentalium vernedei
AAAAAGAAGTTTATGCAAAGAAATGGCCAAATACACACAGCTTTATTATACAAAATGATTACCTGGAAATAAAAACTGTTTAGTTTATTTTTTTTTTAAAACACAATTTATTTAGAGGATATGGCCAATTGTTTGGGTAAATTGTTCAGGTAACTTTCAACTTCTGTGGATATATCATAAAAATAACACAGGAATACCAAGTTGTTTATACTGATGCTCTTCACTTTAGAGGACTCCCCATTGGAAAACGGGTCCTATTTGATCAGCAAAACTGAACTTGTTTCCAACATAAAACAAACACAGCTCAATTTTCTGGAGGGGGGGGGGGGGGGGGGATGTAAATCCTATGAATCTGGAGTCCAGTGGGAAAAATTGGGGGGGGGGGGGGGGGGGGGGGGGGAATCCCCTGAAGTTCCAGTAGCAGGATAAACACAATGAAAATTTCTCTATTTTTTTCCTGAACTGTTGCTAAACAGACTCTGAGACTATTTTTTAAAAGTCCACATAGAGTACTATTTTCAATGGAGGAGAATAAAATTTTAAAAAAATTAGGTAAATTAGGTAAAGTTTCTTGTAGTCTCCTAAAACTTATTTTGATGTCAGGTGTATAAGAGGTGTAACATGGGTAATAAGATAACACTGAAAACCCAAGTCTCTCAAAGGAGGTTAATCAAAGACATCAAGTTACGATGCCGATTGTTTGGAGTCCTCAGTATAAGTATGTGCCAAATAAACAAAATGTGTATGTTTTTTGCTTTTTGAGGAATCTGGGGATTATTTTTACATTTTCTTTGACGGTTGTTGAGCAATTATTAATTTCTTTTCATCTCTTGAGATGGCCCGTAATTTTTGCATCATCTTACTTAAGCAAGAGGTTAATTCTAGATATATGTTCATATTTTTTGTGTGTTTATTTTTCGTTTTTTTCCCGTTTTTTCATTAATTATGGGTGATGGAAAAAATATAAATTCTTTAGCGAACAGCCTGTAATAACAAGAGCTATGCCTAACATTGCATATTACCCCGGGTAGGCTTTTTGAATTGTACATAACCACTGTTTTCATCCAGTCCTCCACAACCAAAAACAAGAGGCCCCAGGGGGCCTGAGGGCGCTCACCTGACATGGTAGCCTAAATAGCAACCCAGAGAATTGATTTCCACAAGTTGCATCTGCTCCTCCTAAGAAAAGCTGAAACCAAATATCCAAATATTCTGACCAGTGGATCTAAAAAAAGATTTTTAAAGAATATTCCTCATACTGAACTAAGTCATAATTCGGGCTCCCACAGGAAGCCCATATATGAACCCAGGGACTTGGCTTTAACAAACCTGAATCTCACACCCCTAAGGATTCTGCACACCAAATATCAAAACATTCCGACTGCTGGATCTGAAGAAGAAGATTTTTAAAGAAAATTCCTCATTTTGAACCAAGTTACAATTCGAGCTCCCACAATCAGCCCAAATATGAACCTAGGGACATGGCTTGAACAAACTTGAATCTGACCCCCCTAAGGATGCTGCATAAAAAATATCAAAAGCATTCATCTGCTGGATCTGAAGATTTTTAAATAAAATTCCTCATTTTGAACTAAGTTGTCATTCAGGCTCCCATAGTGAGCCTAAATATGAACCAAGGGACTTGGCTTGAACAAACTTGAATCTCAGCCCCCTAAGGTTGCTCCATGCCAAATATCAAAACATTCCAACTGCTGAATCTGAAGAAGAAGATTTTTAAAGAAAAATTCCTCATATTGACTAAGTTATAATTTGGGCTCCCACAGGGAGCCCAAATATGGACCCATGGACTTGGCTTTAACACACTTGAATCCCCCCTCCCCCCAAAGGATGCTACTCACCACATATCAAACCATTCCGACTGCTGGATCTGAAGAAGAAGATTTTTTAAGAAAATTTCTCATTTCGAACAAAGTTACAATTCAAGCTCCCACATTGAGCCCAAATATGGACCTAGGGACATGGCTTGAACAAACTTGAATCTCACCCCCCTAAGGATGCTGCATACCAAATATCACAAGATTCTGCCTGCTGGATCTTGAGAAGAAGATTTTCAAAGAAATTTGCCTGAAATGCACTAAGTTCGAATTTGGGCTTCTATAGTGAGCCCAAATATGAATCCAGGTAGCCGATTTGAACAAACTGGAATCAGATCCACCCCACAATGTTGCATACCAAATATCAAAAGATTCTGCCTGCAGGATCTGGAGAAGAAGATTTTTGAAGAAATTTGCCTGAAATGCACTAAGTTCAAATTCGAGCTTTTATAGTGAGCCCAAATATAAATCTAGGGAGCCGATTTGAACAAAATAGAATCAGATCCACCCCACAATGTTGCATACCAAATATCAAAAGATTCTGTCTGCTGGATCTGGAGAAGAAGATTTTTTAAGAAATTTGCCTGAAATGCACTAAGTTCAAATTTTGGCTCCTATACTGAGCCCAAATATAAACCCAAGGAGCCGATTTGAACAAACTTGAATCAGATCCACCCCACAATGTTGCATACCCAATATCAAAAGATTCTGCCTGCTGGATCTTGAGAAGAAGATTTTCAAAGAAATTTGCCTGAAATGCACTAAGTTCAAATTTGGGCTCCTATACAGAGCCCAAATATAAACCCAAGGGGCCGATTTGAACACACTTGAATCAGATCCACCTCACAATGTTGCATACCAAATATCAAAAGATTCTGCCTTCTGGATCTGGAGAAGAAGATTTTCAAAGAAATTTGCCTGAAATGCAGTAAGTTCAAATTTGGGCTCCTATACTGAGCCCAAATATAAACCCAGGGGGCCGATTTGAACAAACTTGAATCAGATCCACCCCACAATGTTGCATACCAAATATCAAAAGATTCTGCCTGCTGGATCTGGAGAAGAAGATTTTTTAAGAAATTTGCCAGAAATGCACTAAGTTCGAAATCGGGCTCCTATACTGAGCCCAAATATGAACCCAGGGGGCCGATTTGAACAAACCTGAATCAGATCCACCCTCCAATGTTGCATACCAAATATCAAAAGATTCTGCCTGCTGGATCTGGAGAAGAAGATTTTTTAATGTTTTTCCCATTGCCTGCAGTGTTAAAAAGTGCTGACTCAGCACTTTTTCAATGTCCCAAAACTGTACCCTATGATAAAACCGATGGCAATTTTTTTTTACCAATTCTTTCTGTTGGTCCTAAGGAAGCTTCACACCACATAAAAATTCTCGGTGCCGTGTAGTTTTGGAGATATGGGCGTTTTAATTTTTTTCTATTTTTAGCTCCTGCGGTTCCCATGGGGCTACGGGAAAAAAAAAAATCAGCATAAATTAGTTACTTATGACCCAATAAGCCCTCACATAAAATTTGGTTCAAATCAGCCTCTCGGTTTGGAAAATAGAAATTTTGGGCGGGACCAAAAATTTTGCCCCTCCCATAACGACGCCAAGTATAGCCCAACAAACTTCTCTTGAACAAATCTGAGTCTACACCTCAAAAGGAAGCTGCACACCAAATATCAAGTCTCTGCTACTACTGGTTCATGAGAAGAAGATTTTTTAAGATTTCAGCACACTTTTTGGGTGTGGCCCTACCCACGGGCGGGGTAACTTGATTTGAACAAAATCAAATTGCGATGTCATAACAAACTATTATCTCAAATATCAATTAAATTGGTTCAGCGGTTTGGGAGGAGAAGACGCAAACACCATGTTCACGGACGACGGACGACGGACGCAGGACGACGGACGACGGACGGTGAGTGATCACTATAGCTCTCCTGACTGAAAGTCAGGTGAGCTAACAAGGTTATCCAGACACCAAAAAAAGTTTACATGCAAACAGACAGACGGATGAACAGACATTGTTTTACTCAAGAAATGCCCTAGGTTAAAAATGTTCCAAGGCAGAAAAGATTCATATCTCATGCAAAATTAGTATTGAACCTCAATTCAAACATGACCTGTAGTTTGGTATAATTGAGTCACATGTCAAATTTGGTAGAGGTCAAATAGGCAGAACTAAACCTATCGTCCGGTAACGAGGATGTTGACGGATATGAGCAAAGGTCCATAACTCTTGTAATGAAAGTGTCAATGACACTGTAGCTCAACTTGTTAAGACATGTACATGTATAGTATGTGACACAGCAATGACAAACATCTAGGTAATGACCTGATAACAAAGGTACATATAAAGTATTGTAACGGTCTGTACATAAATACTGACCGTAGCCTGTAACAAATGTACAGGTAAAGTATTGTAAAGGTGGGTGACAGTCAGATGCTAAACTAGAAAAGAAATCATAAGTCCCAGAGTGGGTCTGACTGAACCCCAAAATATTTGTTCTCATAGCACCGTGATAACAAAGGCACCCCAAAACACACTCGTTCCTGTCCCAAGGTGAAAACAAAGGGACCTAAGAAGTTTCGTGAAGATCAGTTCATAAATACGAGCTGTATAGAAGTTGTGACAAAAAACTGATTGGACATAATTTCGGTACAAAATGGCCACTGGCAGCCATCTTGAATTTTGGACCGCACCCAGAAACACTCGTTCTTATCCCAAGGTGATAACAAAGGTACCCAAGAAGTTTTGTGAAGATCAGTTCATAAATACAGCCTCTAGCCCGAGCCGTATTGACATGTGCACTTACAGTGTATAAGTAGCACTGAATAAATCCAAGTTCATCTAATTTGCATAATTTCTGCACGAGAAAAAAACCTGTATTATATGTGATGTATTCCATGTTACTAAACATTCATACAAAAATTCATTCAAATCAGAACTTTCATACAGAAGTTCTGTACAAAAGACTCATTGCCCTAATTTTGGTACAAAATGGCTGCTGGTGGCCATCTTGAATTTTGGACCACACCCAAAAACACTCGTTCTCATCCCACGGTGATAACAAAGGTACCCAAGAAGTTCCGTAAAGATTGGTTCATAAATACGGGCCTCTAGCCTGAGCCATATAGAAGTTGTGTACAAATAACTGATTAGACCTAATTTCGGTACAAAATGGCCACTGGATGCCATCTTGAATTTTAGACCGCACCCAGAAACACTCGTTCTCGTCTCAAGGTGATAACAAAGGTACCCAAGACATTTCGTGAAGATCGGTTCATAAATACAGACTCTAGCCCGAGCCGTATTGACATGTGTACTTACTGTGTGGTGTGTAAGTAGCACTGAAAAAATCAAAGTTCATCTAATTTGCATAATTTCAGCACGAGAAAAAAACCCATATTATATGTGATGTATCCCATGGTACTAAACATTCACACAAAAAATTATTCAAATCAGTGCTTTCATATGGAAGTCTGTGCAAAAATCTGATTGCACCTAATTTTGTACAAAATGGCTGCCATCGGCCATCTTGAATTTCGGACCGGACCCCAAAACACTCGTTCTCGTCCCACAGTGATACCAAAGGTACCCAAGAAGGTTTGTAAAGATCAGTTCATAAATACGGTATCTAGCCCGAGCCGTATTGGCATTTGCACTTATAGTGCTGAAAGTAACACCAAAAAACATCAAAGTTAGTCTAATTTGCATAATTTACGCACGAGAAAAAAACCCGTATTATATGTGATGTATCCCATGGTACTAAACATTCATACAAAAAATTATTCAAATCAGCACTTTCATATGGAAGTTCTGCGCAAAAAACTGATTGCACCTAATTTTGTACAAACAAATGGCTGCCAGCGGCCAACCTGAATTTCGGATTGGACCCCAAAACACTCGTTCTTGTCCCACGGTCATAACAAAGGTACCCAAGAAGTTTCGTAAAGATCGGTTCCTAAATGCGGCCTCTAGCCCGAGCCGTACTGAATTGTTGACGGACAGATGGACGACAGACGACTGGCCATGGCATATGCTCAAATTTGGCTTCGGCAAAGTTGAGCTAAAAATCATTGGACCAAACCCCAATTCGAACGTGACCTTTATTTTAATATAACTGAGGCACAAACCAAGTTTTGTCCTAATCTATAAAACTAAACTCAAGTTATCATATGCAAACCAAAATGTTGACAGAAATGTGCAATTTCTAAATCAAAAGGGCCCATAAGTTATCGGACCAAACACCAATTTGAACTTGACCTTTATTTTGATATAACTGAGACACAAAACAAGTTTGGTCCTGATCTATAAGTTATTTGGAAATGGAAACGTTTACTGGGGGAGAGAGGAGGTGGCGATCAGGCCAATCACATAGTGCATACCTTCTTTTTTCAAAACGGGTGTATAAAAATGCATGTCACCATTGTTAATTGATACCTTTTGTCAGACAGTGAGCCATGTAAACAATTTATGGTGTAATAGTCCCTATCATAAAGAAATGACTACACTTGTCTCCCTCATTTGTCTCAGGAACAGTACTTGGTGGTCAATGAATGCACAGCAAACAGCCAGTCACCAACCCTTTAGGCACTTTTAAATAAATTCTGAAGCAGTTCCAAAAACTCCAATCATTTCTGGAAAACTGACGTAACTTTTTACTGCCAATTGTTTGGTGGTGTGGTTAATATACCCTGCTGTTGATGAACTGCACATTTACTTGTCAGTTTTGTAAAAAAGTTAGCAACATCAAATAGAAATATTTCAATCAAAGTGTTTCTGAATAATAATTATATTGTATGGTAATGATATATACTCCTTTATTTATGGCAGTTGGCATGTACTGTTATGGCAGTTTTTGAGTCCATTCACATCCATAAATTACATATTTCAGATACATCATTTTTTAGTTCTTAGAAAATTCAATTCAATTTCAAAATACTCTTCTCATACACATTTATGCACAGAAACAGAACAGAACTGAACAGAATGCTGTCATGTACAGGTATAATGAATACAGAAGGATACAGAAAGTTATTAGCATATTCAGGAGGCGACATGGCCTATTTGGCCATTCAAGGTCGCTTTCCAGAAAAAATATAAACAAAACAAAAAAGAAGAGTAAAAAGTGGTTAAATCTAGATAAATGGAAATAGTAGATAGGAAATGTTTGGATAGGACGCATATAAGACACTATTGATATGCTATTGCTTTGAGCGTTCACGGCACAATGCATGCACAATTGTAGTGTGAAACTAGTGAATAAAAACAGCGAGCGGTTAAAAGAGACAACATTCCGAAATTATAACAAAGTAATTTTTTTCAAAAATATAACAAAGAAAACAAGTCATATAGTCATTTTAATTGAATTTGTCCTGCTGGGATTTCTTTGGGAATAAATCAACTGAGCATGGTACACTCATTATAATAATGATAGATTAATTTACAAACTAGTATATAGGTGGGATGTTCACTCATCATCCATTTGAATATTCCTGACAAAATATGTTAACCTGTGTTGTAAACTATGTAACTCTTCTTTGTATAAAAGCTGATTGAACTTTTCAATATCCATCATCATTTGATATTTTCATGCTACAAAGGGTGAGAGACTTTTATGGAATCAGGATACTTTATAGTACAAGCAAGTATTCTAAATTAAATTATAATACTTGAAATGAATTATCAGTTGCTTTATTGGAGTGTGAATGTGAGATGGGCATGTTGAGTTTTGTTTAATCCTAAAGTCCTCAGATAAGTTTTATGTTAATAACTACCATGTATGCATGTACACAGCTGCTGGTGATTTAAGTGTTTCTACATTATTGCCAACACTGATGTAACAAGTCCACTGCCAGGCAGTGGATCAATATATGGCCGCCTATGAAGAAATTGCGTTTGCAAAGAAATTTTTACATGAACAAAAGGTCAATAATTCCTTAAAAAATAATTGTACATTCCTGGCTTACAACCCATTAAAGTTGAATAAATTGTTTACAAGTTATTGCATGGAGAATCAAAAGTCACCAAAACTCCCAGATGGTTGCCATGGCGGCCATATTGAACATGCCAGGATGATGGTTATCGTACAGAACCATCCTGTAGTCATGACTAATCAACCATAACAAAAACAGTATCTGTTGGACATATTGTTTTGAAGTTATCGCGTGGACAAACAAAAGTAAACGGATGGACAGACGAACACTGATGCTGGCTATCGATAGGAACCATCCTCTAGTCATGATTAATCAACCATAAAAAAAACAGTATCTGTTGGACATATTGTTTTGAAGTTATCGCGTGGACAAACAAAAGTTAATCGACAGACAGACAGGCAGATGGACAGAAGGACGGACAGACAGATGGATGGACATTGATGCTGGTTATCGAAAGGAACCATCCTTTAGTAATGACTAATCAACCATAAAAAAACAGTTCCTGTTGGATTATCACATGGACAATGAAAAGTCCCTGAAAATACAAGATGTTGCCATGGTGGCCATATTGGATATGCCAGAATGCTGGTTATCAAAAGAAACCATCCTCTAGACCATAAAAAAGCAGTATCTTCTGGAGCTATAATTTTCAAGTTATCACGTGGACAATCAAAAGTCCTGAAAAATCCAAGATGGCTGCCATGGTGGCCATATTGGATATGCCAGAATGCTGGTTATCGAAAGGAATCATCCTCTTGTCATGACTAATCAACCATAAAATTATCAAAAGGAACCATCCAGTCATGATTAATCAACCATAAAATGAAAGTGTCAATGACACTGTAGCTTAACTTGTCTGTGTGTTTTGTTTGATGAACAGGATAATGTTCAATGTTTATGAAAGGATTATGAAATAAGACAAGAATTGTGATAATTGAGAATATGTTAATTTCTGTTCCCTGTATGCTATGTTTTTAATAAAAAATAGGCCGATGAAATCGTCAGATGTGTACCCATACGTGCAACTAGTAGAAAGCTGTATGACGGAGGGCCACCACAGATGCCGACATTATGTACACCATCCAAGGTATGGGTACATATAGAAATGGATTGGAGGAGTGTCTAATTTGATGGATAAATGGTAAATATCTCCGGATCAAATTATCAGATTTATATAAAAAAAACTACACAGCACAGCACATCAGTAACCTGAATAAATATATAAAGTAACATGACAATCAGATTGATATTTTTTGAGTTATCTCATGCCAAAGGGATTGGAGGAATTTTCAATCTGAAGGATAAAGGGTTAATATCTCGGGATCAAATTATCAGATTAACACCAAAAACTATACAGCTCAGCACATCAGTAACCTGAACACAATTATAAAGTAACTTGACAATCCAAGCAATATTTTTCAAGTTGTCGAATGCCAAAGGGATTGGAGGAATTTTCAATTTGAAGGATAAAGGGTTAATATCTCAGGATTAAATTATCAGATTTACACCAAAAACTATACAGCTTGGCACATCAGTAACCTGAACACAAATATAAAGTAACTTGACAATCCAAGCAATATTTTTCAAGTTATCGAATGCCAACTGGATTGGAGGAATTTTCAATTTGAAGGATAAAGGGTTAATATCTCAGGATCAAAATAACAGATTTACACCAAAAACTATACAGCTCGGCACATCAGTAACCTGAACACAAATATAAAGTAACATGACAATCCAAGCAATATTTTTCAAGTTATCGAATGCCAAAGGGATTGGAGAAATTTTCAATTTGAAGGATAAAGGGTTAATATCTCGGGATCAAATCATGGGATTTACACTAAAAACTATACAGCTCGGCACATCAGTAACCTGAACACAAATATAAAGTAAATAGACAATCCAAGCAATATTTTTCAAGTTATCGAATGCCAAAGGGATTGAAGGAATTTTCAATTTGAAGGATAAAGGGTTAATATCTCAGGATCAAATTATCCGATTTACACCAAAAACTATACAGCTCGGCACATCAGTAACCTGAACACACATATAAAGTAACTAGACAATCCAAGCAATAATTTTCAAGTTATCGAATGCCAAAGGGATTGGAGGAATTTTCAATTTGAAGGATAAAGGGTTAATATCTCAGGATCAAATTATCCGATTTACACCAAAAACTATACAGCTCGGCACATCAGTAACCTGAACCCAAATACAAAGTAACTTGACAATCCAAGCAATATACTGAGTCATTCTACTAAGTTACAATGAAATCCCTTCACAAATACGACCTGTAGTCTGTACTAAAGTTTTTTGGGTTTTGGGCTCGGGAAGCCATCATGGTTGAATGAACGTGACCAAAAGGGGACGTTGTCATCTGGGCATCATCTGGAGTGATCCTACGAAGTTACAATGAAATCCCTTCATAAATATGACCTTGGACTGTGTTCAAAGTTTTCGGGCCCCTGAAGCCATTACAGTTAACCAATCACGACCAAAAGGGGATGTCATCATCTAGGCATTATATGGAGTCAACCTAAGAAGTTACAATGAAATCCTTCCATAAATATGACCTATAGACTATGCTAAAGGTTTTGGGGTTTTGGGCTCGGGCAGCCATCAAAGCTGAATGATGTGACCAAAAGGGGACGTTCTCATCTAGACATTATTTGGAGTCATCCTACCAAGATACAATGAAATCCCATCATAAATATGACCTGTAGACTGTGCTAAAGGTTGTTGGGCTTCAATCCCCTGTAGCCATCACAGTTGCCCAATCGCGTCCAAAAGGGGACATTCTCATCTAGACATATGAAGTCAACCTACCAAGTTACAATGAAATCCCTTCATAAATATGACCTGTAGACTGTGCTAAAGGGTTTCGGGCAGCCATCATGGTCGAATGATTGAAACCAAAAGGGGACATTCTCATCTGGACATCACCTGGAGCGATCCTACAGAGTTACAATGAAATCCCTTCACAAATATGACCTGTAGATTGTGCTCAAGGTTTTAGGGCTTCGGGCCCCTGTAGCCGTTCACAGTTGACCAATCACGACCAAATGTCGTCAACTGGGCATTATATGGAGTCAACATAACAAATTACAATGAAATCCTTCCATAAATACAACCTGTAGACTATGCTCAAGGTTTTTGGGCTCGGGCAGCCATCAAGGTTGAATGATCGTGACCAAAAGGGGACATTCTCATCTAGACATTATTTGGAGTCACCCTACCAAGTTACAATGAAATCGATTCATAAATATGACCTGTAGACCGCACTAAAGGTTTTCAGGCTTCAGGCCCCTGCAGCCATCACAGTTGCCCAATCACGTCCAAAATCGGACGTTCTCATGTAGACATTACATGAAGTCAACCTACCAAGTTACAATGAAATCCCTCCATACATATGACCTGTAGACTGTGCTAAATGTTTTTGGGCAGTCGTCACGGTTGACAGATCGCTATCAAATGGGGAAGTTCTCATCTAGACATCATACGGAGTCATCCTACCAAGTTACAATGAAATCCCTCTATATTAAATATGACCTGCAGACTGTGCTAAAAGTTTTGGATTTCGGGCTTGGGCAGTCATCACGGTTGACAGATCATGACCAAAAGGGGACGTTCTCATCTAGGCATTATACAGAGGAATCCTACCAAGTTTCAATAAAATCCCTTCATAAATACAACCAGTAGACTGTGCTCATGGTTTTCAGGCTTCGGGCCCCTGCAGCCGTCACAGTTGCCCAATCACATCCACAAAGAGTACATCCACAAAGAGTCGTTCTCATCTAGACATTATATGAAGTCAAATAACCAAGTTACAATGAAATCCCTTCATAAATATGACCTGTAAACTGTACTAAAGGTTTTCGGGCCATCGCAACCAAAAGGGGACGTTCTCATCTAGACATTATTTGGAATCATCCTACCAAGTTACAATGAAATCCCTTTATAAATATGACCTGTAGACTGTGTTAAAGGTTTTGGGGCTTTGGGTCCCTGTAGCTGTCACAGTTGCCCAATCTTGTCCAAAAGGGGACGTTCTCATCTAGGCATTGTATGAAGTCAACCTACTAAGTTACAATGAAATCCCTTCATAAATATGACCTGTAGACTGTGAAAAAGGTTTTGGGTTTTGGGCTTGGGCAGTCATCACGGTTGACAGATTAGGCAGCCATCATAGCTGAATGATCATAACCAAAAGGGGAATTCTCATCTGGGCATTATTTGGAGTGATCCTACGAAGTTACAATGAAATCCCTTCATAAATATGACCTGTAGACTGTACTCAAGGTTTTTGGGCTTCGGGCCCCTGTAGCCATCATAGTTGACCATTCACGACCAAAGGGGGATGTCATCATCTAGGCATTATATGGAGTCAACATAACAAGTTACAATGAAATCCTTCCATAAATACAACCTATACACTATGCTAAAGGTTTTGGGCTTGGGAAGCCATTAAGGCTGAATGATCGCGACCAAAAGGGGACGTTCTCATCTAGACATTATTTAGAGTCATCCTACCAAGTTACAATGAAATCCCTTCATAAATTTGACCTGTGGACTGTGCTAAAGGTTTTCGGGCTTCAGGCCCCTGTAGCCGTCACAGTTGCCCAATCACGTCCAAAAGGAGACATTCTCATCTAGACATTATATGGAGTCAACCCACCAAGTTACAATGAAATCCCTCCATAAATATGACCTGTAGACTGTGAAAAAGGTTTTGGGTTTTGGGCTTGGGCAGTCGTCACGGTTGACAGATCGCGACCAAATGGGGAAGTTCTCATCTAGACATCATACGAAGTCATCCTACCAAGTTACAATGAAATCCCTCCATATTAAATATGACCTGCGGACTGTGCTAAAAGTGACGGTTGACAGATCATGACTAAAAGGGGACGTTCTCATCTGGGCATTATATACAGAGGCATCCTACCAAGTTACAATGAAATCCCTTCATAAATACGACCTGTAGACTGTGCTAATGGTTTTCGGGTTTTGGGCTCGGGCAGCCATACCGGTTGACCGATCGCGACCAAAAGGGGACGCAGGGTTCGTACAGGTTTAGCAAAATGAAATTCAAGCACTATTCAAGCACTTTTCAAGGGCTATGTCATTCATTTTCAAGGACTATTTTTCCATTCTAAGAAACCAACTGTGACATGTTCTTTTTACAACTGCTCTCTGCACAGTGCATATTTCAAGAATGAGTGTGTGTCGGGTAATATTCAGGCCCATTTCTCTCCTTCTGGTTAATTTTCGGAACTTCTTGCAAAGTTGTTGGGTTGTTTGTGGTAATTCAACATTCAAATTCGATTGTTCACAAATAATAATTCATGATTTATTATCAAATACCTCTGTTATTTTCATACAAAGTCAAGGTGAATCTTTGCTATATTATCGCTTCCAGTAACTATCCTTTTGTGTGACACGATGAAATAAACGAAGCAGGCGGAGATGCAGACATTGATTGGAAAAACCAGTTTACAAAACACAATTCACCGCTCAGAATGCCCCACATTTTAGTTGAAGAATGGAAAACTACGGAGTGCGAAATGGGTCATATTAATAACTATGCAAGGATAACACTGTACTTTGACGAAGAGTAAAAAACGCTTTATTTCCGAGGATTGGTTTGCGACTTTCTGTGTTTAATAGTGGTTCTCAAGTTGGCAAAGCAACCACAATCCACCATTCTGCCAAATTCAAGCACTATTCAAGGCATTGTACAGGTTTTCAAGTACTTTTCAAGGCTGAAACTGAATTCAAGCACTTTTCATGGAGAGGGCCGAAATTCAAGGACTTTTCATTTTTGTGCGAACCCTGGGACGTTCTCATCTAGACATGACTCCAAACCTGCATATGAAATTTCGTGATGATCAGACAAGAACAACAGGGTGTAACCTGTGCTAAAGGAAAATGTGAACAGACTAACAGACTTCCATATGCGTGATGGCAATAGCTTATCTTGACCTTTTCAAGTTAAGCTAAAAATAGGCCGCTGAAATCGTCAGATGTGTACCCATACGCGCAACTAGTAGAAAGCTGTATGACGGAGGGCCACCACGGATGCCGACATTATGTACACCATACAAGGTATGGGTACATATAGAAATGGATTGGAGGAGTGTCTAATTTGATGGATAAAGGGTTAATATCTCCGGATCAAATTATCAGATTTACATAAAAAACTATACAGCACAGCACATCAGTAACCTGAATAAATATATAAAGTAACATGACAATCGGATTGATATTTTTTGAGTTATCTCATGCCAAAGGAATTGGAGGAATTTTCAATTTGAAGGATAAAGGGTTAATATCTACGGATCAGATTACCAGATTAACACCAAAAACTATACAGCTCAGCACATCAGTAACCTGAACACAATTATAAAGTAACTTGACAATCCAAGCAATATTTTTCAAGTTATCAAATGCCAAAGGGATTGGAAGAATTTTCAATTTGAAGGATAAAGGGTTAATATCTCAGGATTAAAATAACAGATTTACACCAAAAACTATACAGCTTGGTACATCAGTAACCTGAACACAAATACAAAGTAACTTGACAATCCAAGCAATATTTTTCAAGTTATCGAATGCAAAGGGATTGGAGGAATTTTGAATTTGAAGGATAAAGGGTTAATATCTCAGGATTAAATTATCAGATTTACACCAAAAACTCTACAGCTCAGCACATCAGTAACCTGAACACAATTATAAAGTAACTTGACAATCCAAGTAATATTTTTCAAGTTATCGAATGCCAAAGGGATTGGAGGAATTTTCAATTTGAAGGATAAAGGGTTAATATCTCAGGATCAAATTAATCCGATTTACAGCTCGGCACATCAGTAACCTGAACACAAATATAAAGTAACTTGACAATCCAAGCAATATTTTTCAAGTTATTGAATGCCAAAGGGATTGGAGAAATTTTCAATTTGAAGGATAAAGGGTTAATATCTCAGGATCAAAATAACAGATTTACACCAAAAACTATACAGCTCGGCACATCAGTAACCTGAACATAAATATAAAGTAACTTGACAATCCAAGCAATATTTTTCAAGTTATCGAATGCCAAAGGGATTGGAGAAATTTTCAATTTGAAGGATAATGGGTTAATATCTCGGGATCAAATCATCAGATTTACACTAAAAACTATACAGCTCGGCACATCAGTAACCTGAACACAAATATAAAGTAACTAGACAATCCAAGCAATATTTTTCAAGTTATCGAATGCCAAAGGGATTGGAGGAATTTTCAATTTGAAGGATAAAGGGTTAATATCTCAGGATCAAATTATCCGATTTACACCAAAAACTATACAGCTCGGCACATCAGTAACCTGAACACAAATATAAAGTAACTAGACAATCCAAGCAATAATTTTCAAGTTATCGAATGCCAAAGGGATTGGAGGAATTTTCAATTTGAAGGATAAAGGGTTAATATCTCAGGATCAAATTATCCGATTTACACCAAAAACTATACAGCTCGGCACATCAGTAACCTGAACCCAAATATAAAGTAACTTGACAATCCAAGCAATATACTGAGTCATTCTACTAAGTTACAATGAAATCCCTTCACAAATACGACCTGTAGTCTGTACTAAAGTTTTTTGGGTTTTGGGCTCGGGAAGCCATCATGGTTGAATGAACGTGACCAAAAGGGGACGTTGTCATCTGGGCATCATCTGGAGTGATCCTACGAAGTTACAATGAAATCCCTTCATAAATATGACCTTGGACTGTGTTCAAAGTTTTCGGGCCCCTGAAGCCATTACAGTTAACCAATCACGACCAAAAGGGGATGTCATCATCTAGGCATTATATGGAGTCAACCTAAGAAGTTACAATGAAATCCTTCCATAAATATGACCTATAGACTATGCTAAAGGTTTTGGGGTTTTGGGCTCGGGCAGCCATCAAAGCTGAATGATGTGACCAAAAGGGGACGTTCTCATCTAGACATTATTTGGAGTCATCCTACCAAGATACAATGAAATCCCATCATAAATATGACCTGTAGACTGTGCTAAAGGTTGTTGGGCTTCAATCCCCTGTAGCCATCACAGTTGCCCAATCGCGTCCAAAAGGGGACATTCTCATCTAGACATATGAAGTCAACCTACCAAGTTACAATGAAATCCCTTCATAAATATGACCTGTAGACTGTGCTAAAGGGTTTCGGGCAGCCATCATGGTCGAATGATTGAAACCAAAAGGGGACATTCTCATCTGGACATCACCTGGAGCGATCCTACAGAGTTACAATGAAATCCCTTCACAAATATGACCTGTAGATTGTGCTCAAGGTTTTAGGGCTTCGGGCCCCTGTAGCCGTTCACAGTTGACCAATCACGACCAAAAGGGGATGTCGTCAACTGGGCATTATATGGAGTCAACATAACAAATTACAATGAAATCCTTCCATAAATACAACCTGTAGACTATGCTCAAGGTTTTTGGGCTCGAGCAGCCATCAAGGTTGAATGATCGTGACCAAAAGGGGACATTCTCATCTAGACATTATTTGGAGTCACCCTACCAAGTTACAATGAAATCGATTCATAAATATGACCTGTAGACCGCACTAAAGGTTTTCAGGCTTCAGGCCCCTGCAGCCATCACAGTTGCCCAATCACGTCCAAAATCGGACGTTCTCATGTAGACATTACATGAAGTCAACCTACCAAGTTACAATGAAATCCCTCCATACATATGACCTGTAGACTGTGCTAAATGTTTTTGGGCAGTCGTCACGGTTGACAGATCGCTATCAAATGGGGAAGTTCTCATCTAGACATCATACAGAGTCATCCTACCAAGTTACAATGAAATCCCTCTATATTAAATATGACCTGCAGACTGTGCTAAAAGTTTTGGATTTCGGGCTTGGGCAGTCATCACGGTTGACAGATCATGACCAAAAGGGGACGTTCTCATCTAGGCATTATACAGAGGAATCCTACCAAGTTTCAATAAAATCCCTTCATAAATACAACCAGTAGACTGTGCTCATGGTTTTCAGGCTTCGGGCCCCTGCAGCCGTCACAGTTGCCCAATCACATCCACAAAGAGTCGTTCTCATCTAGACATTATATGAAGTCAAATAACCAAGTTACAATGAAATCCCTTCATAAATATGACCTGTAAACTGTACTAAAGGTTTTCGGGCCATCGCAACCAAAAGGGGACGTTCTCATCTAGACATTATTTGGAATCATCCTACCAAGTTACAATGAAATCCCTTTATAAATATGACCTGTAGACTGTGTTAAAGGTTTTGGGGCTTTGGGTCCCTGTAGCTGTCACAGTTGCCCAATCGTGTCCAAAAGGGGACGTTCTCATCTAGGCATTGTATGAAGTCAACCTACTAAGTTACAATGAAATCCCTTCATAAATATGACCTGTAGACTGTGAAAAAGGTTTTGGGCTTGGGCAGTCATCAAGGTTAACAGATTGGGCAGCCATCATAGCCGAATGATCATAACCAAAAGGGGAATTCTCATCTGGGCATTATTTGGAGTGATCCTACGAAGTTACAATGAAATCCCTTCATAAATATGACCTGTAGACTGTACTCAAGGTTTTTGGGCTTCGGGCCCCTGTAGCCATCACAGTTGACCATTCACGACCAAAGGGGGATGTCATCATCTAGGCATTATATGGAGTCAACATAACAAGTTACAATGAAATCCTTCCATAAATACAACCTATACACTATGCTAAAGGTTTTGGGCTTGGGCAGCCATTAAGGCTGAATGATCGCGACCAAAAGGGGACGTTCTCATCTAGACATTATTTAGAGTCATCCTACCAAGTTACAATGAAATCCCTTCATAAATTTGACCTGTGGACTGTGCTAAAGGTTTTCGGGCTTCAGGCCCTTGTAGCCGTCACAGTTGCCCAATCACGTCCAAAAGGAGACATTCTCATCTAGACATTATATGGAGTCAACCCACCAAGTTACAATGAAATCCCTCCATAAATATGACCTGTAGACTGTGAAAAAGGTTTTGGGTTTTGGGCTTGGGCAGTCATCACGGTTGACAGATCACGACCAAATGGGGAAGTTCTCATCTAGACATCATACGAAGTCATCCTACCAAGTTACAATGAAATCCCTCCATATTAAATATGACCTGCGGACTGTGCTAAAAGTGACGGTTGACAGATCATGACTAAAAGGGGACGTTCTCATCTAGGCATTATATACAGAGGCATCCTACCAAGTTACAATGAAATCCCTTCATAAATACGACCTGTAGACTGTGCTAATGGTTTTCGGGTTTTGGGCTCGGGCAGCCATACCGGTTGACCGATCGCGACCAAAAGGGGACGCAGGGTTCGTACAGGTTTAGCAAAATGAAATTCAAGCACTATTCAAGCACTTTTCAAGGGCTATGTCATTCATTTTCAAGGACTATTTTTCCATTCTAAGAAACCAACTGTGACATGTTCTTTTTACAACTGCTCTCTGCACAGTGCATATTTCAAGAATGAGTGTGTGTCGGGTAATATTCAGGCCCATTTCTCTCCTTCTGGTTAGTTTTCGGAACTTCTTGCAAAGTTGTTGGGTTGTTTGTGGTAATTCAACATTCAAATTCGATTGTTCACAAATAATAATTCATGATTTATTATCAAATACCTCTGTTATTTTCATACAAAGTCAAGGTGAATCTTTGCTATATTATCGCTTCCAGTAACTATCCTTTTGTGTGACACGATGAAATAAACGAAGCAGGCGGAGATGCAGACATTGATTGGAAAAACCAGTTTACAAAACACAATTCACCGCTCAGAATGCCCCACATTTTAGTTGAAGAATGGAAAACTACGGAGTGCGAAATGGGTCATATTAATAACTATGCAAGGATAACACTGTACTTTGACGAAGAGTAAAAAACGCTTTATTTCCGAGGATTGGTTTGCGACTTTCTGTGTTTAATAGTGGTTCTCAAGTTGGCAAAGCAACCACAATCCACCATTCCGCCAAATTCAAGCACTATTCAAGGCATTGTACAGGTTTTCAAGTACTTTTCAAGGCTGAAACTGAATTCAAGCACTTTTCATGGAGAGGGCCGAAATTCAAGGACTTTTCATTTTTGTGCGAACCCTGGGACGTTCTCATCTAGACATGACTCTAAACCTGCATATGAAATTTCGTGACTATCAGACAAGAACAACAGGGTGTAACCTGTGCTAAAGGAAAATGTGAACAGACTAACAGACTTCCATATGCGTGATGGCAATAGCTTATCTTGACCTTTTCAAGTTAAGCTAAAAATAGGCCGCTGAAATCGAAAAGGAATTGGAGGAATTTTCAATTTGAAGGATAAAGGGTTAATATCTAAGGATCAGATTACCAGATTAACACCAAAAACTATACAGCTCAGCACATCAGTAACCTGAACACAATTGTAAAGTAACTTGACAATCCAAGCAATATTTTTCAAGTTATCAAATGCCAAAGGGATTGGAAGAATTTTCAATTTGAAGGATAAAGGGTTAATATCTCAGGATTAAAATAACAGATTTACACCAAAAACTATACAGCTTGGTACATCAGTAACCTGAACACAAATACAAAGTAACTTGACAATCCAAGCAATATTTTTCAAGTTATCGAATGCCAAAGGGATTGGAGGAATTTTGAATTTGAAGGATAAAGGGTTAATATCTCAGGATTAAATTATCAGATTTACACCAAAAACTCTACAGCTTAGCACATCAGTAACCTGAACACAAAGTAACTTGACAATCCAAGTAATATTTTTCAAGTTATCGAATGCCAAAGGGATTGGAGGAATTTTCAATTTGAAGGATAAAGGGTTAATATCTCAGGATCAAATTAATCCGATTTACAGCTTGGCACATCAGTAACCTGAACACAAATATAAAGTAACTTGACAATCCAAGCAGTATTTTTCAAGTTACTGAATGCCAAAGGGATTGGAGAAATTTTCAATTTGAAGGATAAAGGGTTAATATCTCAGGATCAAAATGACAGATTTACACCAAAAACTATACAGCTCGGCACATCAGTAACCTCAACACAAATATAAAGTAACTTGACAATCCAAGCAATATTTTTCATGTTATCGAATGCCAAAGGGATTGGAGGAATTTTCAATTTGAAGGATAAAGGGTTAATATCTCAGGATCAAATCATCAGATTTACACCAAAAACTATACAGCTCGGCAAATCAGTAACCTGAACACAAATATAAAGTAACTTGACAATCCAAGCAATATTTTTCAAGTTATCGAATGCCAAAGAAATAGATACGGACACCGGACGAACAGACGGACGGACGGACGGACGGACAGATGGACAGATGGATGGACAAAGGATGGACGAACGACGGATGGTCACCCCGGATGCCGGCATTATGTGTACCATACATAAAAAACCAGTATGCGTTGGATGTATTGTTTTCAAGTTATCGCATAGACAAACAAAAGTTAACAGACCGACCGACGGATGGACAGTCAGATGGACACTGATGCTGGTAATCGAAAGGAACCATCCTCTAGTCATGACTAATTAACCATAAAAAACAGTATCTGTTGGATTATAAGATGGGCAAACAAAAGTCCCTGAAAATCCAAGATGGACGTGCAGATGGACGGACGACAGACAGAGGGATGAACATTGATGCTGGTTATTGAAAGGAACCATCTAGTCATGACTAATCAACTATAAAACAAACCCAATATGTGTTGGATGTATTGTTTTTCAAGTTATCGCATGGATAAACAAAAGTTAACAGATGGACAGACAGATGGACATTGATGCTGGTAATCGAAAGGAACCATCCTCTAGTCATGACTAATTAACCATAAAAAACAGTATCTGTTGGATTATCACATGGACAAACAAAAGTCCCTGAAAATCCAAGATGGACAGACAGATGACAGACAGAGAGATGGACATTGATGCTGGTTATTGAAAGGAACCATCTAGTCATGACTTATCAACCATAAAAAACACAGATTGTGTTGGATGTATTGTTTTCAAGCTATCGCATGGACAAACAAAAGTTAACAGACGGCCGGACGGACGGATGGACAGAGACAGACAGATGGACATTGATGCTGGTAATCGAAAGGAACCATCCTCTAGTCATGACTAATTAACCATAAAAAAACAGTATCTGTTGGATTATCACATGGACAAACAAAAGTCCCTGAAAATCCAAGATGGCGGCCATATTTGATATGCATGCTGGTTATCAAAAGGAAACATCCTCTAGTCATGCTTAACCAACCATAAAAAGCAGTATCTGATGGATCTATAGTTTTCAAGTGGACAATCAAAAGTCCCTGAAAATCTAAGATGGCTGCCATGGTGGCCATATTGGATATGCCAGAATGCTCGTTATTGAAAGGAACCATCCTCTAGTCATGACTAATCAACCAAGAAACAGTATCTGTTGGATGTATTGTTTTCAAGTTATTGAGTGGACAAACAAAAGTTAATGGATGGACGGATGGACAGACAGATGGATGGACAGTCAGACAGATGGATGGCCATTGCTACACCATAATACGGCCCGCTTATATCAGCGGCGGTATAAAAAAAACAGTATCTGTTGGATTATCAAATGGACAATCAAAAGTCCCTGAAAATCCAAGATGGATGCCACTGTGGCCATATTGGAGATGCCAGAATGCTGGATATCGAAAGGAACCATCCTCTAGTCATGATTAATCAACCATAAAAAAGTAGCATCTGTTGGATTTATAGTTTTCAAGTTATCATGTGGACAATCAAAAGTCCACCAAAATCCAAGATGGCTGCCATGGTGGCCATATTGGATATGTCAGAATGTTGGTTATCGAAAGGAACCATCCTCTAGTCATGACTAATCAAACATAAAAAAACAGTATCTGTTGTATGTATTGTTTTCAAGTTATCGCGTGGACAAACAAAAGCTAAGGGACGGACAGATGGACGGACAGATGGACATTGCCATACCACAATACGGTCCGCTATATAAGCGGCCGTATAAAAACAGTCAAGATAAATGAAGTCTTCCAGTCAAATTCTCAAGAAAGAATACCTGTGGAACAACTTTTACGGAGCAATATAAAAGGGGGCCTTTTGTGGCTGTATGAAAACTTAAGGAAGAGTTAAAGTGCACCTAGCACATCATACATAACTTAATACATTTATCCCACACACATTCCTGCTGTTTCAAGATGTAGTAAATCAAGTGTAGTCATCCAATGTCAAGTACACTAACAGAAACCAACTAGTAATATTTCAATTTTTTCTGGAACTAAAATCTGAGAACGTGTTTGAAGGACAATTGCATTGTCATCACAGAAGAACTACACAATACTCTGAATCCTTTTTTAAACCCATAGTTCATAGTTCTTTCCCTACCTGAGAGCATGTACACAGTAAATAACTCTTGGCATGTTCTTTCTGTCATAAACATCTGTTGTTTCTGGGAAAAAGATCTGAGAAAAATAAAAATTGAATATCTATTTAATACTTTTTTACGCCTTGTTTTCCTCTAATACAATAAATTTATGAAAATTCATTGTACAACTCAATACAAATCACTTCAATAAAAATATTCTTATTTACTTTTAAATATTTTTCACAGTTCACCCAAGCAATTTTCACAGAATAGAGAAGTTTCATCAAACAAAGAAACAAAAATCTTGCAGGATAATATTATTCCCACAAAATTCAACTTAAAATCATAATGCATGGTGTCTTTGCTGTGAAAAATTTGATTACATTTGTTCAAGTTATCTCATTCATAATGTCATATCAGGCAAACACTGAGTTCCAAAAAAAGTGGCATAACTTCTATAAAGGCAGACAAAATTTGGTGAATATCAAGCTTGACAGATCTTCTCCAAATGTATTCCTGCTGAAAGTTTCCTCTAAATCCAGTTACATTTGACCATGTTATCGCATTCACAGCCATTATCCAATGCCAAATTTCAACAAAAAGGTACAGAACTCCAGCAAGAGCATAGGAAATTTGGGGAGTATCAAACTTGATCAAAATCTTCTCACAATGTGTGCAAGTTTCATGAAAATCTGATTATATTTGTTCAAGTTATCGTGTCCACATAGTTATTATAAGAAAAACACCAATTTCCAACAAAAAGGAGCATAACTCCAACAAAAGCAAAGAAACATTTGAATATTGAGTCAGAAAAGAGCCATAACTCTGCCAAATGAAAGTGTCACTGACACTGTAGCTCAACTTGTTAAGACATGTACATGTATAGTATGTGACACAGCAATGACAAACATCTAGGTAATGACCTGATAACAAAGGTACATATAAAGTATTGTAACCGTCTGTAAATAAATACTGACTGTAGCCTGTAACAAATGTACAGGAAAAGAATTGTAAAGGTGGGTGACAGTCAGATGCTAAACTAGAAAAGAAATCTATGAGTCCCAGAGTGGGTCTGACTGAACCCCAAAATATTTGTTCTCATAGCACAGTGATAACAAAGGCACCCCAAAACACACTCGTTCCTGTCCCAAGGTGAAAACAAAGGGACCCAAGAAGTTTCGTAAAGATCAGTTCATAAATACGAGCTGTATAGAAGTTGTGACAAAAAACTGTTTGGACGTAATTTCGGTACAAAATGGCCACTGGCAGCCATCTTGAATTTTGGACCACACCCAGAAACACTTGTTCTCATCCCAAGGTGATAACAAAGTACCCAAGAAGTTTTGTGAAGATCAGTTCATAAATACAGCCTCTAGCCCGAGCCGTATTGACATGTGCACTTACAGTGTATAAGTAGCACTGAATAAATCAAAGTTCATCTAATTTGCATAATTTCTGCACGAGAAAAAAACCCGTATTATATGTGATGTATTTCATGTTACTAAACATTTATTCAAAAATTTATTCAAATCAGAACCTTCATATAGAAGTTCTGTACCAAAACCTGATTTTGCCTAATTTTGGTACAAAATGTCCTCTGGCAACCATCTTGAATTTTGGACCGCACCCAAAAACACTCGTTCTCATCCCGAGGTGATAACAAAGGTACCCAAGAAGTTTCGTGAAGATCGGTTCATAAATACAGCCTCTAGCCCGAGCCGTATTGACATGTGCACTTACTGTGTATAAGTAGCACTGAATAAATCAAAGTTCATCTAATTTGCAGAATTTCTGCACCAGAAAAAAACCCTGTATTTTATGTGATGTATTCCATGTTACTAAACATTCAGACAAACATTTATTCGAATCAGAACTTTCATACAGAAGTTCTGTACAAAAACTGATTGCACTAAGGTACAAAATGGCTGCTGGTGGCCATCTTGAATTTTGGATCACACCCAAAAACACTTGTTCACGTCCCACGGTGATAACAAAGGTACTCAAGAAGTTTCGCAAAGATTGGTTCATAAATACGGCCTCTAGCCTGAGCCGTATAGAAGATGTGTGCAAAAAACTGATTGGACATAATTTCGGTACAAAATGGCAGCTGGCAGCCATCTTGAATTTTGGACTGCACCCAGAAACACTCGTTCTCATCCCACGGTGATAACATAGGTACTCAAGAAGTTTCGTAAAGATCGGTTCATAAATACGACCTCTAGCCCGAGATGTATTTAATTGTTGACGGACAGCCGGACAGACAGAAGGATGGACAGATGGACAACGGGCCATGGCATAACCTCAAATTTGCCTTACGTCAAAGTTGAGCTAAAAATATCGGACCAAACCCTCTGTCAATCCCAACCTGTATCATGTGGTTATAAACATGTGTATAAAATTTTGTTTCATTTCCTTCATTCAAACTAAAGTTATCAACCGGAAACCCTATTTGGGATGTATGCATGTATGGACAGTTGGATGGATGGACAGATGGGGGTAAGACTTAATGCCCCATGCCAAATTGGGTAAAGTGTTGAATCTTGTTTGACAGAGCTCAGGGAATAAATGCCAATATTGGATGTACTGATGCCAAAAAAAGTTTATTAACATAGGGAACTTAGTGACTGTCAGCGACTTTTGGGGGGAAAAACTCAGAAGAGTGTACTCCTCCAAGATTCTTTGTACCAAATTAGTTTAGATTTAGCTCAAAGGTTTAGAAGAATACTTAGCTGATGGAGCACAAGAAAGATAAAGACTCAGCATTTTCTCATTGCCAATAGTGTTAAAATGGATATCTTCATATGGCACCCCATGACAAAATTGATAGCAATTTCTTTGGCCTATCTGATTCCACTAGTCGTATTTAGTCGGGCAGCTATGAGACCCCCATGAGATCACCCCCTGCCCCCCCCCCCCCCAGGACCGAACGAGACCATTTTTTCAGGTACCTGGACATCTCGAGGGTAGATTTTAAGATGTTAACAAGAAATCATCCTGGCCGGATAAGACGTAATACAAGATGGTTCCCATGAGGGTGGGTCAATTTCGCAATTTTACACCATCACTTTTTTCTCCATTACGGAAAAACTATATGAGATAAGGTATGAGAATTAACTTTAACGAATTTCTGATACCTTTCTCTGTATAATAATATCAATCAAGTAACTGAAAATCCAAGATGGCCACCAAAATATGCCTCAAAACAGACGAAAATAGAGTTTTTCGACACTTTTTTTCGAAAAAACTTATACATGATAAACAATTGTAAACCTGTAAACTTTTAAATATTAAATTGATCACAAATTATTCTCCGATAATACTCAGCGTGAACATGCACCATCAAAAGCTGATGTGGGAAACAAGATGGTCACAAGTGCAACCACCCATTTTCAATTATCCCGCTTATGTAATTGACAAGTTTACACTATCTCAAGTTGTAAGCTGGTTGCAAAAAAATGTTTGATACAGGGCACAGGTATCAACTGCATAGTATTTTGAACACTTTTTCTGTGTATGCCAAACAAATCAAGTAAGTGAATAGCCAAGATGGCCACCAGAAAAATGACTCGAAATAGAAGACACTTTTTCACAAAAAACTTATGGAATCATGATAAAAAATTAGAACCCTGTACTTTTAGATGTTAAATTGATCGCAAATCGTTCTAAGATAATATCATGTGCCATGGAAAGCCGTTGTGGAAAACAAGATGGCCTCCAGTGTGACTACCTGTTTCCAATTATCCCTCTTATGTGATGGACAAGTTTACACTACCTCAAGTTGTACGATGTTTGCGAAAAAAATGTAACTCTATACTATTTTGGACACTTTTTCTGTGTATGATAAAAAATCAATTTAGTCAGTGAATATCCAAGATGGCCACCAGAAAAATGCACCGATATTGAAGAGCATCAGTAGTGGATCATGTACTCGACCAGGCCTCATTGGATGGACCTAAGAAGTGACATGATGTTACTGTGACCCAGTTATGTTGTGTTTGGTTGTCCTGGTAGCTCAGGTGAGCGGCCATCTTGTAACGTCATCCCCATAGTGATATGAGGTCTTAGTGCACATGTGCAGCGTGTGTTGATGGGGTGACGCTGTTTCCGTTGTCCATTTTGTATACTGGAGGCACCATCTTGGTTTCTATGGCAGCACATGGTTGCTATGTGACCCAAAACCCTACAATAGGACAGGAGTATGTTTGGAGGATGTGTTCAATTGAATAGGAGTAAATCTAATTACCACAAACAACCCAAAACTGCCGAAATGGACTTTATTTATTTTGGATTTACCCATTTTGGGCTATAGGACCGAGAGGTCTCCTGGGGGATAGTTCGATTGAACTGGAGTAGTTTGCTGGTTCGTATGCTTCCTATTTATCTAATTTCGGATTCCTTTGAAATCCTTGGTTTCTATCTGTTTTGTCAGTTACTGACCCTATTCTGACTATATTAGCTACCTATCTAGTCTCAGTTGTCTCTGTCCAAGCCTTTGACCTCAACGAAGTCTTATAATCCCCATAATCTGTGATAATTTAGGTCAGACGACAAAAAATGGATAACGAAAACACGTGTCACCCTAACAACATGCGCTGCGAATGCGCACTAAGACCACGTATCACTATCGGGACAACGTCAAAAGATGGCAGCTCACCCAGGTACCAGGACAACCAAACAGATGTAACTGGGTCATGTAACATGACGTCACTTCCTAGGTCCACCACTAGGTCCATCCAATGGGGCCCGGTCGGGTACATGATCTACTACTGATTCTCTTCAATTTTGAGGTATCTTCCTCAGGCTTGTCATTTTGAGGCAGGCGATTGCCCCAGGCCACAGTCACCCATCTGAGTTCAAAATTCCGTGGACGGTAAACACCTGCATAACCCCAATTTCTGCAGCCTATTAATTCAGTCGAAGGCACCTCAAAATCGGCTGCCTCAAAAGGCAATTTTTACAGATTGTAGGAGGTACATGTAACAAAAGTGCAATTTGTAAAGTTTGTAGTGTGTCATCAACGCAGTCACCCACAGAAGTAAGTAACTTTCCAAATATGAGCGGGAGTTCTACCAATTCCAAAGTTGTAATTAGTTATTACATTGTGCTAGTGCTCAAACGATTAGTCGACATCAACAGTTTTTTCGCCTATAGTCGACTCTGGTTTTTGTCGTCAACTAGTCGAAACACAGTAGGAGGACTCACAAGCCAACAAAATCTTATTAGAAAGATCAATGAATTCACATCTCCGGGGAAATAGGGTTACAAAATGCTTGGAAAAAACGTGCTGCCGATCGCTGGCTTCAGATAGTGGCTGCGACAATGTAACAACCCACCGGAAACTCGATAAACTTCAAAGAACTTTATAGACAGTTTGCCTGCAGCACGTGTTGTGTCACGCTCCCTGACTCCCGCGCAGTGTCTCATTGTATTGGTTTGACTCTTCCAGTGCTGATGCGCCAACATCAAAATATAAATCGTTGAATGTTACTCGTAATAGAACTGCCCCTCGATGTTCATTTTTTCCCTCTTTTGTTTGGAACCCGGATGTACCCAACCAACATTTTCGGTCTTTTCCAAAATTACCCGGTTCCATTTTCTGTACTCTGACAGCGGCGAGTACTGTACCAACCCATCAGTAAGCCCAGGGGGCACGTAAAAAAAAATCGGTGTGGGCTTATCCACAAATGAGACCGAATGTAAATGAAAAGTCGACCAGCCAGGAATGATCTGTGTACAGAACAGTTGATCTTGTTGGTGTATGTTGTTGTGTTCCCATTGATATTAAATAAATTAATAATGTACATAAACTTTTATGTGTTTGTTTTATTCGTTTTTTTTTCCATCAATCATTTAAAAATACATTTCAATAAAAAACAAGAGGCCCCAAGGGGCCTGAGGGCGCTCACCTGACATGGTAGCCTAAATTTATATCAACCCAGAGAATTGATTTCAAAAAGTTGCATCTGCTCCTCCTAAGAAAAGCTTATACCAAATATCCAAAGATTCTGACCAGTGGATCTAAAAAAAAAAGAAGATTTTTAAAGAATATTCCTCATACTGAACTAAGTTATAATTCAGGCTCCCACAGGGAGCCCATATATGAACCCAGGGACTTGGCTTTAACAAACTTGAATCTCACCCCCCTAAGGATGCTGCACACCAAATATCAAAACATTCCGACTGCTGGATCTGAAGAAGAAGATTTTTAAAGAAAAGTCCTCATTTTGAACTAAGTTACAATTCGAGCTCCCACACTGAGTCCAAATATGGACCTAGGGACATGGCTGAAGAAGAAGATTTTTAAAGAAAAGTCCTCATTTTGAACTAAGTTACAATTCGAGCTCCCACAGTGAGTCCAAATATGGACCTAGGGACATGGCTTGAACAAACTTGAATCTCACCCCCTAAGGATGCTGCATACCAAATATCAAAACATTCCGACTGCTGGATCTGAAGAAGATTTTTAAAGAAAATTCCTCATTTTGAACTAAGTTATAATTCGGGCTTCCACAGTGAGCCCAAATATGAACCCAGGGACTTGGCTTGAACAAACTTGAATCTCCCCCCCCCCTCCCCCCCCCCCCCCCCCCCCCCAAGCATGGTGCATACCCAATATCAGAAGATTCTGCCTGCTGGATCTTGAGAAGAAGATTTTCAAAGAAATTTGCCTGAAATGCACTAAGTTCAAATTTGGGCTCCTATACTGAGCCCAAATATAAACCCAGGGGGCCGATTTGAACAAACTTGAATCAGATCCACCCCACAATGTTGCATACCAAATATGAAAAGATTCTGCCTGCTGGATCTGGAGAAGAAGATTTTTTAAGAAATATGCCTGAAATGCACTAAGTTAAAATTTGGGCTCCTATACGGAGCCCAAATATAAACCCAGGGGGCCAATTTGAACAAACTTGAATCAGATCCACCCCACAATGTTGCTTACCAAATATGAAAAGGTTCTGAAGCTGGATCTGGAGAAGAAGATTTTTTAAGAAATTTGCCTGAAATGCACGAAGTTCAAATTCGAGCTTCTATAGTGAGCCCAAATATGAATCTAGGAAGCCGATTTGAACAAACTTGAATCAGATCCACCCCACAATGTTGCATACCAAATATCAAAAGATTCTGCCTGCTGGATCTGGAGAAGAAGATTTTTTAATAAATTTGCCCGAAATGCACTAAGTTTGAATTCGAGCTTCTATAGTGAGCCCAAATATGAATCCAGGGGGCCGATTTGAACAAACTTGAATCAGATCCACCCCGCAATGTTGCATACTAAATATCAAAAAATTCTGCCTGCTGGATCTGGAGAAGATGATTTTTTAAGAAATTTGCCTGAAATGCACTAAGTTCGAATTCAAGCTTCTATAGTGAGCCCAAATATGAATCTAGGAAGCCGATTTGAACAAACTTGAATCAGATCTACCCCACAATGTTGCATACCAAATATCAAAAGATTCTGCCTGCTGGATCTGGAGAAGAAGATTTTTTAATAAATTTGCTTGAAATGCACTAAGTTCAAATTTGGGCTCCTATACTGAGCCCAAATATAAACCCAGGGAGCCGATTTGAACAAACTTGAATCAGATCCACCCCGCAATGTTGCTTACCAAATATGAAAAGATTCTGCCTGCTGGATCTGGAGAAGAAGATTTTTTAAGAAATTTGCATGAAATGCACTAAGTTCAAATTCGAGCTTCTATAGTGAGCCCAAATATGAATCTAGGAAGCCGATTTGAACAAACTTGAATCAGATCCACCCCACAATGTTGCATACCAAATATCAAAAGATTCTGCCTGCTGGATCTGGAGAAGAAGATTTTTTAAGAAATTTGCCTAAATGCACTAAGTTCGAAATCGGGCTCCTATACTGAGCCCAAATATGAACCCAGGGGGCCGATTTGAACAAACTTGAATCAGATCCACCCTACAATGTTGCATACCAAATATCAAAAGATTCTGCCTGCTGGATCTGGAGAAGATTTTTTAAGAAATTTGCCTGAAATGCACTAAGTTCGAAATTGGGCTCCTATAGTGAGCCCAAATATGAATCTAGGGAGCCGATTTGAACAAACTTGAATCAGATCCACCCTACAATGTTGCATACCAAATATCAAAAGATTCTGCCTGCTGGATCTGGAGAAGATGATTTTTTAATGTTTTTCCCATTGCCCACAGTGTTAAAAAGTGCTGACTCAGCACTTTTTCAAAGTCCCGAAACTGTACCCTATGATAAAACCGATGGCAATTTATTTTTACCAATCCTTTCTGTTGGTCCTAAGGAAGCTGCACGAATAAAATTGGGCTAGTGGTTTAGGAGGAGAAGTCAATAATGTAAAGTTAACGCCGGACGGACGATGACGGACGCCGGACAGAAAGTGATTAGTAAAGCTCCCCTTGAGCTTCGCTCAGGTGAGCTAAAAAATAACAAAATCAGCACGAAATATCAACAAAATGTCAATGATAAGAAATGAGGTCAAAAACACACGTGGTCAATTTGTTTTCACCTGGAAACATGTTTGTTCAGTCGTTACATTTCCAATTTGAATTGTATTTATTAAAAACAATATGTGAACTGTGTTTTGTATTACTCACGTTAAAAAAGGTGCCCTCAATATTCATAACTCCCATTGTGAAAAAAACAAACAATAAATTATGTTGCGTTCACTTTCTCCAAGAGCAAGATGAACAGGGGGCAGTTCGCAGCCAACATTGTTGGCACCGGATAACTATCTGCACTATCCACTTCCCAGTTATTGATGTTATGGCCAGAGGAAAAAACAAATGAGAATTTTTCTTGCGGTCGATCACCACACAACTTAATTCATTGGTAATAAGTTGTGGCATAACTGCACCAAGAGCAAGATGAACAAGGGACGTCTGAGCCCCCCCCCCCCCCCCCCCCCAACCTGTGGTGTTCACTTTCTCCAAGAGCAAGATGAACAGGGGACATCTGAGCGCCCCCCCCCCCCCCCCCATTTGGCATTCACTTTCTCCAAGGTCAAGATGAACAGGGGACGTCCGAGCCCCTCCCCAACCTGTGGCATTCACTTTCTCCAAGAGCAAGATGAACAGGGGACGTCTGTTTATATTTCGAGTTTATATAATTTTGATTTCACATAACTGCGACAGTATGAGAATAGATTCAGCATACAATGCATTTGATAAAAACATGTGGGCATGTGTCATAAATAAACAAATTATTTTTAAACGGACCGCCCTGGTGCACATAATGTGTCCCCATTGTTGTAAACAATATGGCTTTCCCTTGTTTTATTTTCAAAACAGACTTTCATGTAGCATGGATCAAACTGGATATTACAACTCGGGAGAATGAATTCATATTTATTTTTGAGCAGCTATTTTTGCAGGGATCACATCAGGTAATTTCTCAACTCATTTTCTAAAGTAATGAAAAGGAACAGTTTGGGTCACTGAACACGCTGTCATTAATATTGAACTGGAAATTTCCCATTCGTCTTCAACATAAAGTTGATAAACATGAGGGCTGAAGTAATAAATAACACAAAACCATGTAGTTTGGGAATTTTATTTTTTTAGCTGAAAATGTGAAAAGATTAAACAAAGAAAAAAAACAACTCCAAAACACTTTCTCATAATTTTATTTTGATTGAACATTTTCGTGATGACTGGCACCGGTTGTCAAAACTTTAATTCAGAGAACGACTACGGTACCGACTACTTTTTATGTGGACCGAACAGTTCTACACTAAAATAGGGAGGTTTATGTGTTTGACACGTTTGTTTTACCGCGACGCATAGCTCATGGTTCGTACTTCTAACGAAGCAGGGGGTAGCCTGTTGGGAACTAAAAAAAAGAGTCTTTTTCTTGCGTAATACGGTGTTGTTGCCCGGTTACAAGCGCAAATTCCGAAGTTAGTCTGGGTTGCCGATTAGTCGACGTCGACTCGACTTTGGGGTGTCGACTTTGAAATTCCATAGTCATTTGAGCACTACATTGTGCACGAGACTGAGACAACTCTCATATCACATGCGATTACGGGATGAATCACCTACAAGCCAGATCGACCCCTGACGATTTGCCTGGGACGTTTCGTCCCAAAACCATAGCCGGGACGATTGGTCCCCCCAAATCTGATTGATTCATCCTAAGTTATCAGCATCTGGCGGTGAGCACAGTGCACTGGCTTTTATAGTCAATTTTTTGGGTCCATCTGATTCCGCTGGTCCTAAGGAAGCTGCATACCAAAAAAATATTGCGATCCATACAGTTTTTGAAATACAAGTGTTTGACTTTTTGTTTATTTTTAACTCTTGGGGTTCCCATCAGGCTGCAAAAAAAATGGGGGTGGGGGGAAGGGGCCATCAATCAAGTACTTATGACCCAATTTATCTACATGCAAAATTTGGTTCAATTCAGCCCATTGGTTCTTGAAACAGAAGAAATTTTGGGTGGAGCCCAAACTGGGTGGGCATGCTCCCTCAGAGAACCCAAATTGGGCATGCTCCCACAGAGAGCTAAAATATTGACCTACAAACTTGCTTTGAACAAACTTTAACTTCACATCAGAGGAAGTTCCATACTAACTATCAAGGCATTCTCTCTGGTGGTTCATGAGAAGAGGATTTTTAGGCTTTTGGGGCATTTTCCTCAGCCCGAAGATGGCAGCGACTTCAAAGTTGAAAGGATATACTCCAAAGATGATCTGCGGTATATATGTCTGAATTTGACCCAGTGGTTTTGAAGAAGACAAGTTTCAAAAGTTAATAGACGACGAACAACAGACGATGGATGCCAGATGGCAAAAGCTCCCATTGACTTTCAGTCAGGTGAGCTTAAAAGAAAGTATGATTTTGAAGCATTAGCATGAGCCAGGAGTTTCAATTTTAAAACTCATGCATTTTAAATCACTTTCTACACGGTTCCTACCGATATCAGAGAAATGAATTCAAGCACTATTTAAGCACTTTTCAAGGATCTGATTCCAATTTTCAAGGACTATCATCAGGGCAGTAGAAATTGGATGACAATCATTTTGTTTGCCTAAAAAAAATAAGTATTTCATACACCTACATTACGAGATCTTCAACAAATATATTTACTGAAACAGCCATTTTATTCATTTATTAACTCTTTGAGAACCTTGATCTACTTTGTACAGATGATAAAACCTAATGTTATGATGACATGATGAAATGCCATGATGTAACACTATTGCAAAGGGCTCTAAGCCTTTTCCAAAAGTGTATTACATGACAACACATTATCGGATTACTGACAGAGACCCATGAAATAAACTCCTATTGTCTAGAATCTGCATACCAGACTGAGGTGAATTACATGAAACGTCTTGTCTCAGATAGTCCAGGCACATTAGACATAAAAATGAGAAAGTAAGGAAAAAAATCAGAGAAAGCTGATTTTTTTATATGTTTCCAGGACACACATTGCGGATAAAGTGTGAAAAGTCCCCGCGAATCCGAGTTGAGCTTTTTTAGTTATAGCGTTTTTTTGATGAAAAAAAAATTTTTTAAAAAAATTCGACCCAGCTCCATATTTCTCATTCTTATTCGCCTTAGTAGGGTGAGAATCATAAATATCGTGCTGCATTATATTGAGAATACATATCCCCAACAGAAAATGCCAACTTTGTACCAATCCTCACACTCAATGGTGAAATTTTCACGAAAATGTACAAAATTACGAAAAATTTTTTATTGTTTTCATACACACAACGGTACACAACGTCCATTAAATCAAATCTACGACTATTTTGGGAGTTAAATTATATATCAAAAATTGCAGAAAAGCAGTGGCTTTATAATGATATATAACAATAGTCATTTATTCCATAATGAACTGGTGAAACATGTGAAATATTAAGCATACCCCCTAAACTCAAATTCTGCACAGAAGTCAATGAAATATTCTGTGGACTTGCCAGAGGTGACTGTACAACAGCTGACGCTGTCAATCAAGAAAGTGTCAACCATCTACTGTCAAAATTACACGAACTGCTCCAGAATGCGTCCGTAGGACGCACAGGAAAGCTTTGGGTACAATACTACGAGCAAATAGGTCTTCTCCAGTTGTTCTTGAGAGCAGAACGCACAGGCGACTGGGAACTCCACACATATTGTGTTCGCAATATGATTCCAGTATTTCACGCAGGTGGTCATTTTGCATACGCAAAAAGTTCTCATCTCTATTTGCAGCAGATGAATGAGCTAACAGAAATAATGCAACAGGATGATTTGAAGTTGTTCACTGAGAAAGGTTACTTTACCATAAGGCGCTCAGATAAATTCTGGGACGGGATATATTCTGATCAGACCATAGAGCAGTGTTTAATGAGAATGTTCAAGCTCCCTGGTGGTCTCACACATGGCAGGGGAATAACCGATAGCACTGTTGCGAAATGGGTACATGGACTACCTCTTTGCCTTCCGATATGTAATGCTCTCGAAAATTTTGTCCATGTTCACACTGGTCATGGCGAACAACATCGGGATCTCCGTCAAAGTTCACAATTGACTGATGCCAATGATATCACCAAATTATTGAACTGGCTCAGAGTGCATTCCCCCTTTCAGAATAGAGATCCACTACAATTAGTCTCTATAGCGACCGGGCTTGTGGCCGACGAAACTGTGAACTGTGACCAAGTTCGCAAAATTGGTGAATGTTGCGTATCGAATGTTGTAAGCAAAATGTTCAACAGCATCAAACTACGACGTGTTGACACTGTGAAGTCTTTCGCATTGATGGCAAATAGCATCAAAGTCCGTGGAAGTAAGGTAGTGATTGACCCCACAATTCTGTTCAACCGCATCACATGTGTTATTCAGTCACAAGCAGAGATGGAAGAGTATCTCAAATATGAACTCGCCCCGAAACCACCAGCATTGTTTGATTCTGCTGGAATGAGGAAGACACAGAAAAGCACGCTCGGTAAGATCCTCAAAACATACGGTTCCGAGCAAACTAAAATCCCAGAACATTCTCTGTTTGTTGTAGATGGTGGATTTTTATTGAGGACAGTTGTATGGCCTAAACAGTCGTCATATAAGGACATATGTACATCATATTCCAATTATCTAGTGAGACATTTTGGGGCGAACGTCGTGGTTGTTTTTGATGGTTATGCTTCTACAATGTCGACAAAGGGCATGGAACAAGCCTGTAGATCTAAAGACAGGTATTCCATTGATATCAATATCTCACCCGAGTTACCAGCCACCACACCCCAATCCGATTTCCTTGCAAATGCCAAGAACAAAACCCAACTGATCGATCTTCTAATGCAGGAGCTATCTGCTATCAATATTCAGTCCAAGCAGGCCGAGGCTGATGCTGATGTACTGATAGCCGAAACTGCACTTGACATCGCTCAAGATGACAACAATGTTGTCGTTGTGGGAACAGACACAGACTTGTTAGTCATTCTTACCTCTCGAGTTCAACCGGGATGTAATATTCACATGATGTATTCCATTACCCCAAACTTACTAGTTTCAGTTAGTGAAATAGCAACCAAAATGGGTGACCATAGAAGCAACCTCCTTGTAGCACATTCTATAAGTGGTTGTGACACTACTTCTGCACTCTTTCGAGTTGGTAAGAAGAAAGTATTCAGTACAATTGTCTCCGATGTTACTAGCAACTCACAACAGTATGTCAACACAATTTTGGCGGATGACAGTACACCAAGTGCAGTAGCCGCTGCCGGGGAACAACTTCTCCTGATCTTATACGGGAGTAAAACTGTTTCCTCTCTCGACCAATATAGATATGTCACTTACAAGCGTTATGTAGCAAAATCTAAACTGAATAAACCCATCGACCTAGCCTCACTCCCACCAAGCAGCGATGCTGCACAACAACATGTCTACAGATGTTATCTCCAGATCCAACAATGGCTGGGCACTTCGCTTCCTCCGACAGATTGGGGGTGGTCGCTAGACAATGGACTTCTTGTACCGACTGCAGCCACAAAGCCATGTGCCCCCGATAACCTACTGAATCTGATCAGTTGTGGTTGCAAGAGTGCTTGTACAAAAAGGTGTGGGTGTAAGAAGGCAGGACTCTCTTGCTCAGGTTTGTGTAATTGCAGTTCGGATTCTTGTAACAACCACAGAAACACAGTTCGATGAATAATATGTATATAGGTCATGTCATTTCTGTATATAGCGTTGATAATAGTCAATGTAACTTAATCCATGTTGATTGATTTGTACATTCTTTAAATATTATTTATTGATTTTTGTACATTCTGTAAATATTATTTATTGATCTAATGCTGCCAGACACAGATGTGTCTGTTCGGTCCCAAGCCCGAAAATAGTTGAGTTCTCATGCTGACGAATTTTATGCCAAAAGGGGAACTCGGCCAGAAGCAGAGGGGGTCTTCCATAATGTCTATTTTGTAAGCAATGATAAAAGTCTTCAAATGGTGGTGGATTTTTTATCGTCTGTCCAACTAACATCCCGTTCTGTACTACGACCCTTTGGGCAAATCCGTTAGGAAAATCGTCATTTTTTGCGTAAATCCGATACTTTTTTGTGAATTTTCAATAATTTTTCGCAGAAATTGTCACAGAATGCACATTTTCCTCTATAGTCCAGGCACATTGGACATAAAAATGAGAAAGTAAGGAAAAAAATCAGAGAAAGCTGATTTTTTTATATGTTTCCGGGACACACATTGCGGATAAAGTGTGAAAAGTCCCCACGAATCCGAGTTGAGCTTTTTTAGTTATAGCGTTTTTATGATGAAAAAAATTTTTTTTTTAAAAATTCGACCCAGCTCCATATTTCTCATTCTTATTCGCCTTAGTAGGGTGAGAATCATAAATATCGTGCTGCATTATATTGAGAATACATATCCCCAACAGAAAATGCCAACTTTGTACCAATCCTCACACTCAATGGTGAAATATTCACGAAAATGTACAAAATTACGAAAATTTTTTTATTGTTTTCATACACACAACGGTACACAACGTCCATTGAATCAAATCTACGACTACTTTGGGAGTTAAATTATATATCAAAAATTGCAGAAAAGCAGTGGCTTTATAATGATATATAACAATAGTCATTTATTCCATAATGAACTGGTGAAACGTGTGAAATATTAACCATACCCCCTAAACTCAAATTCAAACGGCATCGACTTTTCTCATTCAAATACCGTATTATAGCATCATTGTTTCAATTTCCATGTTCGATTAAATCACATAATGTGGTGTTCGCCTACACTCAAGATGCAAACTGAATGTGAGAAACAGGGACTGAACGTTTGTCCAGTGACGTTTGACCAACCACTTTATATCAAAGCAGTGGAGATTGTGTCTTCGTCAGATAAGTTGACAAAAGTTTTCGTTAGACTCGGCGGCTTCCATATGATTATGTCACATTTAGGGGCAATTGGTTCGATCATGGCTGGTAGCGGCTTGGATGAACTTTGGGGGACTGTTTATGCTGGTGGGTCAATCCATCATTTGATCAGTGGTCATGCATATTCAAGAGCAGTTCGTGCCCATTTGCTAACACAAATTGCCATTACAAAACTTGTGTTTGAAGAAAGCCGAACACTAGATAACATAGACTGCACAGAAGTCAATGAAATATTCTGTGGACTTGCCAGAGGTGACTGTACAACAGCTGACGCTGTCAATCAAGAAAGTGTCAACCATCTACTGTCAAAATTACACGAACTGCTCCAGAATGCGTCCGTAGGACGCACAGGAAAGCTTTGGGTACAATACTACGAGCAAATAGGTCTTCTCCAGTTGTTCTTGAGAGCAGAGCGCACAGGCGACTGGGAACTCCACACATATTGTGTTCGCAATATGATTCCAGTATTTCACGCAGGTGGTCATTTTGCATACGCAAAAAGTTCTCATCTCTATTTGCAGCAGATGAATGAGCTAACAGAAATAATGCAACAGGATGATTTGAAGTTGTTCACTGAGAAAGGTTACTTTACCATAAGGCGCTCAGATAAATTCTGGGACGGGATATATTCTGATCAGACCATAGAGCAGTGTTTAATGAGAATGTTCAAGCTCCCTGGTGGTTTCACACATGGCAGGGGAATAACCGATAGCACTGTTGCGAAATGGGTACATGGACTACCTCTTTGCCTTCCGATATGTAATGCTCTCGAAAATTTTGTTCATGTTCACACTGGTCATGGCGAACAACATCGGGATCTCCGTCAAAGTTCACAATTGACTGATGCCAATGATATCACCAAATTATTGAACTGGCTCAGAGTGCATTCCCTCTTTCAGAATAGAGATCCACTACAATTAGTCTCTATAGCGACTGGGCTTGTGGCCGACGAAACTGTGAACAAGTTCGCAAAATTGGTGAATGTTGCGTATCGAATGTTGTAAGCAAAACGTTCAACAGCATCAAACTACGATGTGTTGACACTGTGAAGTCTTTCGCATCGATGGCAAATAGCATCAAAGTCCGTGGAAGTAAGGTAGTGATTGACCCCACAATTCTGTTCAACCGCATCACATGTGTTATTCAGTCACAAGCAGAGATGGAAGAGTATCTCAAATATGAACTCGCCCCGAAACCACCAGCATTGTTTGATTCTGCTGGAATGAGGAAGACACAGAAAAGCACGCTCGGTAAGATCCTCAAAACATACGGTTCCGAGCAAACTAAAATCCCAGAACATTCTCTGTTTGTTGTAGATGGTGGATTTTTATTGAGGGCAGTTGTATGGCCTAAACAGTCGTCATATAAGGACATATGTACATCATATTCCAATTATCTAGTGAGACATTTTGGGGCGAACGTCATGGTTGTTTTTGATGGTTATGCTTCTACAATGTCGACAAAGGGCATGGAACAAGCCCGTAGATCTAAAGACAGGTATTCCATTGATATCAATATCTCACCCGAGTTACCAGCCACCACACCCCAATCCGATTTCCTTGCAAATGCCAAGAACAAAACCCAACTGATCGATCTTCTAATGCAGGAGCTATCTGCTATCAATATTCAGTCCAAGCAGACCGAGGCTGATGCTGATGTCCTGATAGCCGAAACTGCACTTGACATCGCTCAAGATGACAACAATGTTGTCGTTGTGGGAACAGACACAGACTTGTTAGTCATTCTTACCTCTCGAGTTCAACCGGGATGTAATATTCACATGATGTATTCCATTACCCCAAACTTACTAGTTTCACTTAGAGAAATAGCAACCAAAATGGGTGACCATAGAAGCAACCTCCTTGTAGCACATTCTATAAGTGGTTGTGACACTACTTCTGCACTCTTTCGAGTTGGTAAGAAGAAAGTATTCAGTACAATTGTCTCCGATGTTACTAGCGACTCACAACAGTATGTCAACACAATTTTGGCGGATGACAGTACACCAAGTGCAGTAGCCGCTGCCGGGGAACAACTTCTCCTGATCTTATACGGGAGTAAAACTGTTTCCTCTCTCGACCAATATAGATATGTCACTTACAAGCGTTATGTAGCAAAATCTAAACTGAATAAACCCATCGACCTAGCCTCACTCCCACCAAGCAGCGATGCTGCACAACAACATGTCTACAGATGTTATCTCCAGGTCCAACAATGGCTGGGCACTTCGCTTCCTCCGACGGATTGGGGGTGGTCGCTAGACAATGGACTTCTTGTACCGACTGCAGCCACAAAGCCATGTGCCCCCGATAACCTACTGAATCTGATCAGTTGTGGTTGCAAGAGTGCTTGTACAAAAAGGTGTGGGTGTAAGAAGGCAGGACTCTCTTGCTCAGGTTTGTGTAATTGCAGTTCGGATTCTTGTAACAACCACAGAAACACAGTCCTGTCGGAAATTTCTGAGTTCGATGAATAATATGTATATAGGTCATGTCATTTCTGTATATAGCGTTGATAATAGTCAATGTAACTTAATCCATGTTGATTGATTTGTACATTCTGTAAATATTATTTATTGATTTTTGTACATTCTGTAAATATTATTTATTGATCTAATGCTGCCAGACACAGACGTGTCTGTTCGGTCTCAAGCCCGAAAATAGTTGAGTTCTCATGCTGACGAATTTTATGCCAAAAGGGGAACTCGGCCAGAAGCAGAGGGGGTCTTCCATAATGTCTATTTTGTAAGCAATGATAACAGTCTTCAAATGGTGGTGGATTTTTTATCGTCTGTCCAACTAACATCCCGTTCTGTACTACGACCCTTTGGGCAAATCCGTTAGGAAAATCGTCATTCTTTGCGTAAATCCGATACTTTTTTGTGAATTTTCAATAATTTTTCGCAGAAATGGTCACAGAATGCACATTTTCCTCTAGGTAAATGTATATTAGACATTATGTAGCTCGAAATACGCGTAAACAAAAAATACAGTTGGATCAATTCGAGGTTACAAAGTTCGTGCGATTTTTTTTTGATTTTTTTCAAACGCGTTTTCGAAAAAAGGCTGTAGAAAAAAAAGCTCAACTGGGATTTTAGGGGACTTTTGTCTAATCGTTCAGTGACATGTACTCGACATTCCCTGAAAAAATCAGCTTTCTCAGATTTTTTTCCCTAGTGAAACCTAATGTTCTTGGGCTACAAGGTAAATGTATATTAGACATTATGTAGCTCGAAATACGCGTAAACAAAAAATACAGTTGGATCAATTCGAGGTTACAAAGTTCGTGCGATTTTTTTAAATTTTTTTCAAACGCGTTTTCAAAAAAAGGCTGTAGAAAAAAAAGCTCAACTGGGATTTTAGGGGACTTTTGTCTAATCGTTCAGTGACATGTACTCGACATTCCCTGAAAAAATCAGCTTTCTCCGATTTTTTTCCCTAGTGAAACCTAATGTTCTTGGGCTAAGAGGTTACAGGTAAACTTAATTCAAGTATTTTTCAAGGAAGGTTGTGAAAATCAGGTCCTTTTCAAGGATATTAACAAATTCTAGTACTTCTTAAGGAAAGGGCAAAAATTCAAGGACTTTTCTGTTGAGTGGGAACCCTGTTCGAGGACCTGTACAAATCTTTTTAATGGAATAAAAATTTGACAATTTTCTTGTGGTTTTGCTCAAATTGTTTTTGAAAGGAATACTACAAATTCCTGAAGCTTTATTGTTGATTAATGAAGTGACATGGAGAGGTTGCACTTGGTTGGCTACAGTTTGACATAAGACTACAGTCCCTCCATAAGCCAGAGGATTGACATCCATCTATACAACAAAGTTGTGTTTTGTAACACAATCATATGATCTCAGCAAGGACATGGGAACTGGGGATGCGGGGTAGAGAAGTAAAAGGAGCATGTGGCCATGTGGAAACACTCAGTTTCCAGAGCTCAAAATGAGCTGTTTTTCTTATCAGTGTTATATTGATCATGAAGCTGCATACTAGTGTCCTACCTATATAGCCAATTTATTCCATTATTCCACAAACACACTGTACTTACTTTGGGAAGTCCTACTTCCTCCATTGCAGCAAACCAATGGTTAACATTATCTGTGTGACGAAAGTGTAAACCAGATGCCTGAAAAGCAAAAAAAATAAATCTACTGAACGAACATTGCCACACACATTTCAACAGTAAAATAAAAGATTTTCTCTTTTTCTTCCTCCCATGGCACTGCGCAGGATAAAATATATTAGTTTAAACAATATTTATTTCATAACTGATTGTATATGATAATCGAATATCTACAACGCTGCCAAAATAGAATAAACAGCAGAAGTCAAGAAACTGTATTCAGCAGCAAGTAAAAGCTTATATGAGCTATTTCCATGTACAACTTGCAAAATAAGTACATAATTAAGGCCAGAAAGCTGTACATTTTGTTTTGTAGAAATCTTGAATAGTTTATATTTAAAATTTTACTGTTTTGGTATCATGTCCCATTCTGAAATAGCGATAAAATCTCTTGAATATCTCTTTTTCCTAACAAAATGATATTATATGGCACACAATAAGCCTGATAAGAGTTTGCCTGCTGCAGGTGGATTCTCCTTCCTACAAAGTAAAAAAATACAAGGTTTCCTAGTTAAGGCAATTCTGGCTCATTAATAAGATATATTCCTACAAATATGACAAACTATAGGAGTAATCCTTTGATCAAAAGGAAAAAAAGAACTGCCTTGCAAAGTAAATCCTCCTGTGCCCCTGTTGAACTACGGCTGATACACAATTTTTGAAACTAAATTCCAGGACCTTTCCATGATCTATTACCATATTTCCATGACTTGGAAATGTCTTACACAACTTTTTATGAAACAATTTTAAGCTTTACCAACTTCTGGAAATCAAACTGTTGGGACTGCTAGTGGTTTCCACCAAATCTTGAATAAGATTTCTTTAGCAGGAAAAAATAAGTCAACAAACTTGTCATAGTTCTGTTTTTATTTGAAATAGCATCAGTGTTTTTTTTTCCTATCAGTATGACTAATGCAGGCAGCCCATGTTTGAAACTTCAAATGATTTTTCACAAACAATACACTTCATTTTTCTCTTACAGGTGCTTGCCAAATCCAGTTACACAACCAGGATCAGTAAAGGGATCAAACTTAGTATTTATTTATTTATTTATTGGTGTTTAAGGTCACATACTTTTGCACAATGGCTAATCGTGACCGTGACAGTTTTACGGGTGGAGGAAGCCGGAGTACCCGGAGAGACCCATCGAGCAACGACGAGCAGCTGTCAGCTCTCCAACATCGTAACTCTGCACCGCAGCACAGGCAGGGTTAGACTGGTTTAAGACATGCGCACCATCGACGTGCAGTACGCATCAGTACACAACGTCATCGTGCCCCCATACCAAACTTAGTAAAATAAAATACAACTGAACTGTTTTTATATAGGAAGTCAGAAAAGTAATTTTACACTATCATGTTGAAAAAAAGACTCCAAGTATGCCCTCAATTTATACAGAATCTTGAGTTACAGTATCACATATTTTAAAAATTCTCGGACTATGAAGTTTGAAGTAATATGGAATACAAACTAGAGGCTCTACAGAGTCTGTAATCGCTCACCTGGAACTACATATAATGAAAGTGTCAATGACACTGTAGCTCAACTTGTCAAGACATGTACATGTATAGTATGTGACACAGCAATGACAAACATCTAGGTAATGACCTGATAACAAAAGTACATATAAAGTACCGTAGCCTGTAACAAATGTATAGGTAAAGTATTGTAAAGGTGGGTGACAGTCAGATGTTAAACTAGAAAAGAAATCTTTGAGTCCCAGAGTGGGTCTGACTGAACCCCAAAATATTTGTTCTCATAGCACAGTGATAACAAAGGCACCCCAAAACACACTCATTCCTGTCCCAAGGTGAAAACAAAGGTACCCAAGAAGTTTCGTGAAGATCATAAATACGAGCTGTATAGAAGTTGTGACAAAAAACTGATTGGACCTAATTTCGGTACAAAATGGCCACTGGCAGCCATATTGAATTTTGGACCGCACTCAGGAACACTCATTCTCATCCCAAGGTGATAAAAAGGTATCCAAGAAGTTTCGTGAAGATCAGTTGATAAATACAGCCTCTAGCCTGAGCCGTATTGACATGTGCACTTACAGTGTATAAGTAGCACTGAATAAATCAAAGTTCATCTAATTTGCATAATTTCTGCACGAGATAAAAACCCGTAGTATATGTGATGTATTCCATGTTACTAAACATTCATACAAAAATTTATTCAAATCAGAACTTTCATACAGAAGTTCTGTACAAAAGACTGATTGCACTAAGTTTGGTACAAAATGGCTGCTGGTGGCCATCTTGAATTTCGGACCACACCCAAAAACACTCGTTCTCATTCCACGGTGATAACAAAGGTACTCAAGAAGTTTCGTAAAGATCGGTTCATAAATACGGCCTCTAGCCTGAGCCGTATAGAAGTTGTGTACAAAAAACTGATTAGACCTAATTTCGGCACAAAATGGCCACTGGCAGCCATCTTGAATTTCGGACCGCAACCAGAAACACTCGTTCTCGTCCCAAGGTGATGACAAAGGTACCCAGGACATTTCATGAAGATCGGTTGATAAATACAGCCTCTAGTCCGAGCTGTATTGACATGTGTACTTACTGTGTGTAAGTAGCACTGAAAAAATCAAAGTTCATCTAATTTGCATAATTTCTGCATGAGAAAAAAACCCGTATTATATGTGATGTATCCCATGGTACTAACTCTAAACATTCACACAAAAAAGTATTCAAATCAGAGCTTTCATGTGGAAGTTCTGCGCAAAAATCTGATTGCCTCTAATTTTTAACAAAATGGCTGCCAGCGGCCATCTTGAATTTCGGACCGCACCCAAAAACTCTCGTTCTCATCCCATGGTGATACCAAAGGTACCCAAGAAGTTTTGTGAAGATCGGTTCATAAACACGGCCTCTAGCCCGAGCCATATTGAATTGAAGGACAGACAGACAGACGACCAGATGGACAGACGGACGACGGGCGACTGGCCATGGCATAAGCTCAAATTTGGCTTCGCCAAAGTTGAGCTAAAAATGTAATTTTCCATAGGCTTTCCATGGTAACTATGAGCTGCAATGGTGACCATGTTTACAACATTACATCAACATTACGCGAGGATCATTGGTAGGTGTCCCAGTCATCAATCACGTGAAGTTTCAAAACATTTAAATCCATCAAACAGAATCATAGAATGTCTCTGGTGGCCATATTTTTCAACCAACGGGAACAAAAAGAGGATCGTTTGTGGAGGGCCTCCTATAGACCATTCTTGCCAAGTTTTGGTTCATGTCAGCTCAATAGTTCCAGAGAGAAGATGAAAATGTGATTTCCTATAGGTTTTTTCTATAGTAACTATAAACCGCAATTGTGCAATTGATTGCAAAACGATCAACATTAAATGAGGAAGGTTGGTGGAGGGTGTCCCAGTCATCAACCATGCAAAGTTTCAAAACATTTGGCCCTGTGGTTTCAGAGGAGAAGAGTTTTCAAAATTGACCAATCAGAATCAAAGAATGCTTCTGGAAGCCACGTTTTTCATCCAACAGGAATCAAATGAGTAACAGTTGTAGAGAACCTCTTATAGACCATGCCTGCCAAGTCTGGTTCACATTGGCTCAGTACTTTTAGAGATGATGTAAATGTGATTTCAGGCCTGGCATTCTGAAAAATGCAAGAGGGCAAAACATCGCTCTCCTCAATCAGCTTAGGAGAGCAATTAGCTTTACACAGCATTTTAAGTATCCAGTTGAATGAATTCATTGAAACTGAAACCAACAGACTATTACATCAGTGATTTTATTAACTTTACTAAGGTAAAGCGAAATCTCTTAGACATCTAGATGTCTCACTCAAAAACCGAACACACACTTGACAAGACCTGTGTGTGCCCAAGTTGGGGGGAGGGGGGTGGGTGGGTTGAAGGTTGTAGTGGTAGGCGTGTGACTTTCTTGGACAACAGGTCTGCTTGACTCTACAGTCACATCCTGGTGCACTTGCTTCAAGTGACAGGATAGTAGTAATGGTAGTATATTATAGTGTGAATATTCCTTGAATAATTACCCTTTAAACTGTGTGATGTCAGTTGCTGAAACTGACAGAAAATAAAATATTGCTGTGACCCATTTTGCTTCAAATGATTGCAACTGTGTTTGGGTATGTACAAAGTACATACCCAAACACAGTTGCAGCCATTACCTTTTACCACTAAACCACTTTCAAAATGAATGTGATGTTATGTGACTTCGAAGTTAAATTACATTTTTGCTTTACAACAAAAGTTTAATGCGAGCATAATACATGGAATCTCAATCATCCCAGACCAAAATATTTAGGAGCGCAATTTTTCGTTCTCTTTAATTCTTTCAGGAGGGCAGTAAGGAGAGCTAAAAAATCACTCTCCTGAAATTGCCAAGCCTGTGATTTCCTATAGGGTTTCTATAGTAATGTCAAACCACAATTGCAGCCATAATTGCAACCCAATGAAGATTAAATGAGGATCATTGGTAGAGGGGGTTACAGCCACCAGTCACATTAAGTTTCAAAACATTTGGCCTTGTAGTTTCAAAGAAGATTTCTTGAAAATGCGCACATTTAAGAATTCTGTTTCAACACAAAAATCAGTAAAAGAAGGTTAGATATATTGAAAATTACAATTTGTTTCAAGACAGTATTCTCTTTCAAATAGCTTTGGATAGGTAAAGGGTTACAGGAAACACACTTTACTTCAATTTTGTCGAAGATTTATTTTTGCTGGACAGCTACTGAGAAAAGAAAATAAACAAAAACTCCCATACACCTGTCATCAATCAGTATTTCAGATAAGTAACTTGAGAGCTTATAATGTATTAACTTCACTTGTTTACAGTAGTAGTCAAAATAAGTTGTAGGATAATCCTATAAACTATGTATGTATCTTTTCTCTTCCTACACTGATAAGACCAGAAGATGACATCATTTTCTGGAAAGCTCTCACTGAAAGTTTTCCAAAAAATGTCAGATTCTGATCTTGTCAGGGCAGGAGCAGTAGTTTACTTAGTTTATTGCAGTTCTGCTACTACTTCTTTTGACTTGTACTGTATACACAATATTTTGGGGTTTTTTTTCCCCAGTTCTCAGTGGAGAAAACTGGAACCAACCCATACCAGATTCTCAAAAAAACAAGTATTTTGCTGACAGTACCGATCTTCGTGCAGACAGGAGAGGCTTAAGGGATATAGCCTCTGGTGGCCACATATTTCCATCCTCTCATAGACCATTCCTGCGAAATTTGGTTCACGTCAGCTCAGTAGTTCCAGAGAAGAAGATGAAAATGTGATTTCCCATAGGGTTTCTATAGTAACTATAAGCTGCAATTGTGGCCATATTTACAACCCGATCAACATTAAATGAGGATCATTGGTAGAGGGGGTCCCATCATCACTTATGTGAAGTATCAAAACATTTGGCCTGGCAGTTTCAGAGGAGAAGATTTTTGAAAATCCACCAATCAGAATCAAAGAATGCCTCTGGAAGCCATGATTTTCATCTGACGGGAACAAAATGAGGATCATTTGTAGAGGACATCCAACAGACCATTCCTGCCAAGTTTGGTTCACACCGCTCAGTGCTTACGGAGAAGAAGATGAAAATGGGAAAAGTTTACGGACGACGGACGACAACTGACACCAAGTGATGAGAAGAGCTAAAAAGGAAATAATTCTATTAATTTTTGACAAATCATCATGATTTGCAATCTAATCTAAGACAATGTTAATATAATATAAAGCAACATACTGAAATATGATCTTTACGATTCAAGTAATCACTAAAACATGAAAAATTCAAGTAAAATGTAAACAAAAAGCAATAACTCCCTCCATTTTTCAAGTGGTTGTAATTTTCTAACTTGTTCATTACATCATTAATACAAACTAGGATATCAAAACTTATTGAAATCTGATGTTTACTGATCAAAGTTATTGCATGAACAATGGAATAACAAGGAAAATTCAACAAGGGGCAATAACTCTCTCAATTTGTTAGAAATCATTGTGGTTTCCGAACTTGTCCTAACTTGTCCAAGACAATATTAATAAACAGCATATTTTATCAAACTTTATTGAAATGGGCGGTCTTTATTCAAGTTATTAAACAATGAAATTTGAGTCAAAATTCAACAAACAAAGGGCAAAAACTCCTTTCATTGAATGATGCTGTGTATTGAACTTGTACAAAACATTATTAATGTTTTGTTACAGTTATTCAGCAGAATATGTCTTTTTCTTGAAACAGTGTTTCCTTATGAACATGACAGAGGACATTTCCATTTAAATGATCTCACCTATTCAAAATACTCATAATCTATACATTTTGAAGGCCCTCAGTGTGGCATTCCTGGTAAAAACACACAATCAAGTTCTTACCATTTAAATACACTCAGCAGAATCGAAGTTCTGATTACTTTTAATCCAACAAATCAACCAAATCACACTCCTTCCCAGTCTTCTTACACCATTTAATCAGCAAAAGCAAAGACACAAATATGCCAATCCTAGAATTTATTTATTGGGTGTTTTAAGTTAACATATTTCTGCACAGTGGCTAATTGTGACCACAAAATGAAAGTGTCAATGGCACTGTAGCTCAACTTGTGTAAGACACGTACATGTATAGTATGTGACAAGCAATGACACACATTTAGGTACTGACCTGACAACAAAGCTACATGTAAAGTATTGTAAAGGTCTGTAAATAAATACTGCCCATAGCCTGTAACAAATGTACAGGTAAAGTATTGTAAAGGTGGGTGACAGTTAGATGCCTCTAGCCAGAGCCGTATTGAAATGTGCACTTACTGTGTATAAGTTGCACTGAATAAATCAAAGTTTGTCTAATTGGATGCCGGCAGCCATCTTGAAATTTCAGACCACACCCAAAACACCCGTTCTCATCCCAAGGTGATGACAAAGGTACCCAAGAAGTTTTCGTGAAGATCGGTTCATAAATACAGCCTCTGGCCAGAGTCGTATTAACATGTGTACTAACTGTGTTTAAGTAGCACTGAATAAATCAAAGTTCATCTAATTTGCATAATTTATGCACGAGAAAAAAACCTGTATTATATGTGATGTATTCCATGTTACTAAACATTCAAACAAAAATTTATTCAAATCAGAACCTTCATATAGAAGTTCTGTATAAAAAACTAATTGCAGTAAAAATGACCGTCAGCAACCATCTTGAATTTTGGACCGCATCCAAAAACACTCGTTCTCATCCCAAGGTAATAACAAAGGTACCCAAGAAGTTTCATGAAGATAGGTTCATAAATACAGCTCCAAGCCATATTGACATGTGTACTTACTGTGTAAGTAGCAATGAATAAATCAAAGTTCATCTAATTTGCATAATTTTCTGCACGAGAAAAAACCCTGTATAATATGTGATGTATTCCATGTTACTAAACATTCATGCAAAAATTTATTCAAATCGGAACTTTCATATAGTTCTGTACAAAAAACTGATTGCATTATTTTCGGTACAAAATGGCTGCTTATGGCCATCTTGAATTTCGGACTGCACCCAAAAACACTTGTTAACGTCCCACGGTGATAACAAAAGTACCCAAGAAGTTTCGTCAAGATTGGTTCATAAATACGGCCTCTAGCCCGAACTGTATTGAATTGTTGACAGACGGATAGACAGATAGACGACCAGACCTCAAGACGGATGAAGGGCCATGACAAAACCTTAAATTTGACTACGTCAAAGTTGAGCTAAAAAAAAGAGATAAAGTCAAGCTTAGTCAATAGTTTAAATCCATGTTGCCAATCATAGAAATGTCATGGCATTTCAAAACACTGTTTTCAAGTGGAACAGGGGAAGCTCTTTTGATATGCTTATTAATTACTGGTGTTTTAGGTTTGTTTGTTTGTTGGTGGTTAACGTCACATATTTATGCACCATGGCTAATCGTGACACAACGTGGAGATGAAGTCAAGTTTAGTCAATCGTTGATCAACATGTTGCCCATTTTAGAGGACTTTCACCCCAAGCATTGGTGACTGGGTCCTATTTTACTAGTAAAGCGGAACTGGTTTACCACAGTAAACAAGTGCTGCTTACTTCCCGGGGTTCCCACGCGGTGTTTTAGGTAACTTTCTGCATCTATGCCTATCTCATGATTACAACATCGGGAAGAAGTCAAGTTCAGCCAATCATTTATACCCATGCTGCCCACTTTAAAGGACTTCCATGCCATGCCTTGGTTCCAGGTCCTATTTACCAGTAAAGCCGATCTATTTTATCACAGTAAACAAGCACTACTCCACTTCCCAGGGTTCCCACAGGGACTCTTTTGAGTTATGACTATCAGTGTGGGTAATTGGTGTGAAGGAATTATTCATTCTGTAAAACATGACAGAGCTAGAAGCAATAACACTGAATCTACTTCAGTCCACTGGGAATATAATTGATTATAATGCATACACTGTCAGCCAACAAGTAACATCAATAAATCCTGCAACATAAACCTGCTAAACTTGTTCAATGTGGATGTTCCATTTACTGCACACAATTTAATTTTTAATTCAACTGATTATAATTACTTTTTTTCGACACTTCATCACACTGAACATACTTTTTTAACCCTTCAAACTAAATGGGCAATTTTGTCCTTCAAAGACTCACTGATGAATTCCAACTGGATGTTTAACCCTTAACTGGTTGAGGGCAACATTTTTTGGGGTGGTCTGAATTCTTTCTACAGATTTGTTTTATTACAAATTATTGAAGAGTGCCAATAGGCACTCTACAATAATTTGTGATAAAACAAATTTATATAAACAAAATATTATTTGCACTGACTGAATATGGAACATAAGCAAGGAAAATGTTGGCTTTTCCTCGGGTACTCTAATTTTTTTTTTAAAAGCCCTGATAGTGGCTTCTAGCACTTAAGAGCCTGAAGATTTTTATATATTTTTGCTCCTCTTTGACAACCTACACCCTGCAGCTTTGCAGTTACTTTTAGGCAAGTCTTGGATTCCTACATAGGCATCCAAGACTTGCCTAAAACAACTGCCAACGTACTTCGAATGTGAGTTTTTTTTTTTCAAACAATATTTTTATTTCATTCATTTGAAATCGGGTTTGGCGAACAGACTAAGCTTATCTTAACGCCGTACCCTTACACAGCAAAATTACATTGTATGGTGCTTGTGCAGTTGTGTAAAAGTGATAAAATATCAGGTATCAACACAATATTTCTAAATTGACGGAAAACTTTAATTTCTAATACATACGAAGCACAGTAAATTACAAAGCATTTAATCCAGACACCCATAAGTCCGCCATGACATATACATTGCTAATATTAAGATAGACAGCGTACATGCCATGATGGTGAAGACTCAGCTACAAATGAAGTTTTTGGAAGATGCATTACTTCTAATAAATACCAGGGTAAAACACACAGCTGCCAACCAATTATTACTTGCTATAGCAAGTTTTCACACCTTCTGGTTTTGATAATGTATTCTTGTACAGTGTTGAAAAACAAAAATATTGTGCAAGTCAGAATATCAGGTTTCCATTGAGTAGGACATTGATAGTTTTGTCATTGTTTTCCATTTTGTCATCGTAAAAAGGACATGAAAGTATGAGATGACTGGGGTCTTTATAATGATAGTCACAGCAACATTTGGGGATTATCCCCTATAAATCTCTCAAACTTGTGACCAATTAGTTCACTACAGTTTAAACAAAATTTGCAGTGGATAATCTGTGCTTTTCTGTTCCCAGCATAATAATATTTAGGGATAATGATGTCAATAATTGCCAAGGCCTTTTTCAGGACATTTTCTGTTTCATTGTTTTTGACATTCTCATGTAGGGCATTCATTCCAAAGCCTCACAGCAGATGGAAAGAATGAGTTTGAGAACCGCTGTATGTTGCATTTAATTTCACATAATAAATTGAGCGTTCTTAGCGGGCAAGGTGTCACTTCTGAACAAGGGATTAACAAATGCATGTAAGTGGGAACATCAGCTTTAATCATTTTAAATATAGTTATAATTTTATGACATGTCCTATCTTCCTTTATAGTTATAAAGCCTGACTTTTTATAAATAAGATGATGACTTGTCCCTCTGGGTACTCCAACTATCATGCGTAACACATCTAAATGTAAATTCTCGAGGAGTATATTTTTTGTTTCACTGCAATTGTCCCATACTACATCCGAAAGTCAAACATTGGAAGAATGTAATATTTATAGAGCATTTCTAAAGCGGATCTAGAGAGTCTGTATTTTAGACTTCTGAGGCGGTTTATCATCGGACTAATCCTTTTCACAACCATGTTGACGTGTGCATCCCAGGAAGCGGGTTTAGAAAATATTAAGCCCAAATGCCAAAATTCGCTTTTGTCTTCAATTTGTTGTCCATGTAAGTATAGATCCGAACGATCAAGGGGATTTGTTTTATGGGATATATTTAAAGTTTCTGTTTTTGGGGGGATTAAACAACACCTGCCAAGTATTTGAGCACGCAGCAATTTTTGCAGGGTCATCTTTGAAAATTTTGGCCGAAAGATTTGCATCTTCTACTGCTTAATACAATGTGGTGTCATCGGCATATAGCCTTCTATTTGACACAATATTATTTACAATATCATTAATATAAACATTAAACAAAATCGGTCCTAATACTGAATCTTGTGGGACCCCTGCCGGTATTAATTTACTCATCAACGTTTCTCCATTAATGATGACACATTGGGAACAGTGCATTAGATAACTTTCAAACTACAGTAAAAGGTAACCCCTTATTCCCATTGAATTAAGTTTATTTAATAGACCTTTATGCCAAACTCTATTGAAAGCCTCATTAATATCACAAAATACGACTCTTATATCTGTGTTCAAATCCAAGCTCAGGGAGATATCATGATCAATGTCACATAATTGGTAAATCGTACTATCTCTTGGAATGAAGCCAGATTGTAGTGGGGTTATGAGGTTATTTTCAGTTAAGAAAGAAAACAAATGCTTGAATATAATTTTCTCCAGAATTTTACTTACACTACTAGTTAGGGAAACAGGGCGGTAATTTCTTTTATTATGTATTGATTCTTTCAAATGGATAGGCACAACTTTTGCCATCTTCCATAGGTTGGGAAAAGTTTTGTTTGTAAATGAAAGGTTGAACAACCCAGTCAGTGGAGTAGCAAGTTCATGAGCGCACAATTTTAAAATTTGTTATTTATTTCATCTGGATTGCCCGCTTTTTTAGGATCTATTTTAAGAAGAGTAGCTATTACTTCTTGCTCGCTGATATGCACTTCTTTTAAATCAAAATTATTAAATGCCAGGGGAGGTAACTCTGGCCTTAACTGAGCCCGACTGTTCTTTGAAAAAGTCATTCAGTAGATCAGCAATAGCTTTTGCATCACTGACTACTTCCCCATTTTCTTCTAAGGAGGGAAAACTGTTATCCGTATTTTGTTCTTCAGAGAAAGATTTTAAAGTACTCAACCAATTTTTTTCATTAAAATTGCAGGCTGAAACATAATTTTCAAGTTTTATGTTATGCTCAGCTTTGTCTTTTCTTATTTCTGTAATAGTTTCATTTCTAATTTGCCAAAAATGTGCCCTATCCTGAGTCCTATTATGCCTTTTAGCTTTATAATGAGCTTTGTCATGTGATCTCATCATTTTTCATATTGAAGGATTCATTCAGGGTTTATCATTGGGTCGAATAGGAACCGTTTTTTGGGGAATATATTGTTTTGCAGTATTTATGATATACATTCTCGATCAAGCTTTCAGTAGAGTCATTTACATCATTATTGAGCAAATCACCCCAAGGTGTTTGTGAGAGATGACTACGTACGGTAACCCATTTATGTCCATCTCATTGTAATTCCATACTCTTCTCTGGAAGAGTTTATTGCAAGGGTTTAGTGATTTTAGGGCAACTCCAGCTGCGTGGTGGTCACTGCAGAAAGGTGAGATTATTGAGCATTTTTCTACGTGATTTTTACAGGATACTAAAGCAAGATCTATTAGCCTATGCAAATTGTCGGTAATACGAGTTGGAGAATCTATCACTTGTGTCAAACTAAAATGATTTTCCAAATGTGAGATTTGAGGGTGTGTTGTCACGAGACAACTGGCAATAAAGTCTCCAATTAAAATGCATTTAATGACATATCTGATCTAGCTGCTTGATACCTCAGTCTAAATTAGTTAAAAACCTGGTCGCTAGTCCATGGTCCCGGTCCCTACACAAAGGGGTGTAATAACCTGGGATGTCGAGATTGTCAGTTTCTACATCAGCATTTAGCATGGTCTCTGTCACACCAATAATATCACAATATCCCAACTCTGCATGGAGTAGGTCTTTTTTATTATGAAGACACCTTATATTAATGTGTACTATGCTAACAGCCCCCGGATTGAGTTCAACGTCACCACTTAGAATTAACTGAATGAAGATCATAACAGTGATGCCTTGATTTATTTATTTATTGGTGTTTAAGGTCACATACTTATGCACAGTGGCTAATTGTGACCATGACATTTTTACGGGTGGAGGAAGCTGGAGTACCTGGAGAGAACCACCGAGCATCGATGAGCAACTGTCAGCTCCTCAATATTCTAACTCTGTTCAAGCTCTCAAACAGGGTTACAATGGTTGAAGACATGTGCAACATCGACATGCAGTATGCCTTAGTACACAGCGTCATCATGACCCCATGTAGGCAAGTGGGATGAAGTGCCTTGCCCAAGGACACAACGCAGGTCGTCCCAGACAGGGATCGAACTCTGGACCTCTAGCATAGAAGTCCAACAGTCTACCACTAAGCCACCACACTCCCAGTGATGCCTTGAAGCCCATTGGCAATTAGAAAATGTGACTGGAACTACTGTCATAAAAATTAGTGAGGAGCGTGCATCTCTGCCATGAAAAAGACCTATCCTTGATCTATATGTACGGCCATTATATCTTAACTGAAATATAACTGTATTTTGAGGATAGTCCTTTTCTGTAGAGGGTGTCAAAATGCTTTGTAAGAATATATTCTGGTAAGCTTACTGAGACACTTTTTGTGCTAAAATGAACTGAAACATGAAAATATAAAAATGTGATTTCCCATAGGCTTTCCATGGTAACTATGAGCTGCAATTGTGGCCATGTTTGCAACATAACATCAAAATTACATGAGGATCATTGGTAGAAGGTGTCCCAGTCTTCAATGACGTAAAGTTTCAAAACATTTGAATCCATCAAACAAAATCATAGAATGTCTCTGGTGGCCATATTTTCCAACCAACAGGAACAAAAAGAGGTTTGTAGATGGCCTTCTATAGACCATTCTTGCCAAGTGTTGGTTCACATCGGCTCAGTAGTTCCAGAGTGATGAAAATGTGATTTCCTATAGTGATTTCCTATAGGGTTTTTCTATAGTAACTATAAACCACAATTGTGGCCATGTTTGCAACACAATCAACATTAAATGAAGAACGTTGGTAGAGGGTGTCCCAGTCATCAACCTTGCAAAATTTCAAAACATTTGGCCCAGTGGTTTCAGAGAATAGTTTTCAAAATTGACCAATCAGAATCGAAGAATGCTTCTGGTGGCCACGTATTTCACCCAACAGGAATAAAATGAGTAGCAGTTGAAGAGAACCTCTCACAGACCATGCCTGCCAAGTTTGGTTCACATTGGTTCAGTGCTTTCAGTGAAGATGATGAAAATGTGATTTCCTATAGGGTTTCTATAGTAACTATAAGCCACAATTGCAGCCATAATTGCAACCCGATGAAGATTGAATGAGGATCCTTGGTAGAGGGGGTTACAGTCATCAGTCACTTTAAGTTTTCAAACTATTTGGCCTTGTCGTTTCAAAGAAGATTTGCTTGAAAATGCACACATTTATGAATTCCATTTCAACAAAAAAAATCAGTAAAAGAAGGTTAAATATTTTGAAAATTACAATTTTTTCAGACAGTATTCTCTTTCAAAATACCTTTGGATAGGTAAAGGGTTACAGGAAACACATTTTACTCCAATTTTGTCAGATCTTAAAAGATATATATAATTACTGTCATCTAAGCTGACATGATGGGAAGAGAAAATAACCAAAACTTCCATGATTTCCAAACACCTGTCATCAATCAGTATTTTCTGATAAGTAACTTGAGAGAATACATGTATTAACATAATTTGTTTACAACAGCACTTGTTTACAGTACAAGTCAAAATAAGTTGTAGGTTAATCCTTTCAACTATGTATCTTTCTCTTCCTTTGCTGATAAGACCAGAAGCTGACATCATTTTCTGGAAAGCTCTCACTGATAGCTTTCCAGAAAATGTCAGATTCTGATCTTGTCAGTGCAGGAGCAGCAGTTTACTTAGTTTATTGTAGTTATGCTATGGCTTATTTTGACCTGTACTGTACACACAATATTTTGTGTGTTTTTCCCCAGTTCTCAGTGAAGAAAACTGGAACCAACCCTTACCAGATTTTCAAAAATTAAAAACAAGTATTTTGTTGACAGTACCGATCTTCATGCAGACAGGAGAGGTATTGGGTTAAGCATTAGAAATTTGACTCTGGCGCCCCCATATTTCCATCCTCTCATAGACCATTCCTGCGAAGTTTGGTTCTTGTCGGCTCAGAAGATGAAAATGTGATTCCCAATAGGGTTTCTAAAGAACTATAAGCTGCAATTACAGCCACGTTTACAACCCGATCAACATTAAATGAGGATCACTGGTAGAGGGGGATCCCAGGCATCATTTATGAGAAGTATCAAAAAATTTGGCCTGGCAGTTTCAGAGAAGAAGATTTTTGAAAATCCACCAACCAGAATCAAAGAATGCCTCTGGTGGACATATTTTTCAACCTACGGGAACAAAATGAGGATCGTTTGTAGAGAACCTCCCATAGACCATTCCTGCCAGGTTTGGTCCATGTCAGCTCAGTAGTTCCTGAGAAGAAGATGAAAATGTGATTTCCTATAGGATTCCTATAGTAACTATAAGCCTCAATTGAAGCCATGTTTGCAACCCGATCAACATTAAATGAGGATCATTGGTAGAGGGGTCCCAGTCATCACAGACAGAAAGAGCAGTAACAGCACAGAGCTGGAACTGACCTTGTAAGAAGCTGAATGGCTGGGGTAGACAACAGCCAGAGCAGAAGAAAGAAGGCCTGTAGTATGAAGGTCCTCTGCCTCCCCCTGCAACTGTCGCAGATAAGTGGAAAAAATAGCATTTCTCCAGTAGGCTGCCAGCATAACATCCGACAACATGACAGAGTTAGTATAAGCCCAAGAGGTAGACAATGCACACACCTCGTGGGCAGAAATACGATTGTTAATACAATTGCCATTCGCTAGACGAGCATAAGTTGCACGAATAGCAAGACAAATCCATCGAGAAATGGATTGAGGAGAGATCGTCTGTCGTCCAAGAATAAGAGACAGAAAAATCGTTTCCTACCCTTCTTAATGAACTGCGTCCGACTGAGATAAATGTGAATTGCACGAACGAACAGAGCAAAGGGCGTTTACCCTCAACAGAAGGAAGAGCCATGATACAAATAGGAGGCGGAGTAGTTTCTGGTATCTGATTCTTGGCCAGAAAGGAGCAATCAGTGGTAAACATAACACTGTTGGGAGAGCTCCTGAAAAAGGCCGGGTCAACCGAGAGAGCGTGAAGCTCACTAACCCGTCTGGCTGAGGCACAAGCCATCAGAAAAGCTGTCTTGTATGTGAGAAAAATGCATGTCCACCTGGGATAAAGGTTCGAACTGCACCCCATCCACCTCCCCAAAGCAAAGCAGCCCCCAAGAAACATTCCATCTTGGGGTAAGCTGCAAAGTCCTAGGCCTTTTCAAGGAAAAGTGCCGAACAAACTTGGAAAGGTATGGATTAGTGCCGATATGACGCTGTCCCACATACAAAAAGGTATACGAAAGCATGGACCTGTACCCTTTGATGGTAACAGGCTGGAGACCCCGAGATATACCAGAAACTAAGCAATCTGTGTGATCGAAGGATTGACATAATCAACAGAGTGATCCGCACACCATCGAGAGAAGACCTTCCACTTAGCTCGTTTTGAAAAACCTCTGCGAGGGGAGACAGGACCTGACAAAAGATATGCGCGAAGGCACAATGAAGTCGGGTCGACGTGAAACTTCCTCGGGTGACCTTGGCAAAGAAGGTCGTGACATAGAGGAAGACGTGCCAGAACCGCCGCCAACAGAGAGCTGAGCAGATTGATCCACACCCACTGAGGAGACAGGGGAGAGATCAAAATGATTCAACAACTGCAGGTTCGTATCTTGGTTAGAACCTGAGGCAGAATGGGGACCGGCAGCAATGCGTAGCCAGCAAGATCGTTCCAATCGAGTGACAGAGCATCCACGGCGAAAGCCAGAGGATCTGGACACGGGGACACGAAAGTATCCACCTGATGGTTCCAATGATTCGCAAAGAGATCAATGTGGGGACGACCCCAGAGATCGCAAAGCGACTGGAACACCACACTGTGGAGCATCCACCTGATGAAAAAGAGCCTGCCCCATCGGGACAGGGAGTCGGCTAGGACGTTCAGGAATGTGACGAACCACCACTCTGGTGTTGACATCCTGAGCGAGCAGTAGAAGAGCCAATTAGTACATGGGAACAGAGTGCATGCCGCCCTGGTTCCGGATGTAAGCAACCATTGTCGAATTGTCGGACAACAGAAGGACTTGGCAATTAAAAGGTGGGGGATCCACTGCCAGAAACTCAGAAGAAGAGCAAGAAGCTCCTTCTAGTTGACGTGAAGAGCTGCTTGATCCTGGTCCCATGACCCGGGAAGGGAAAGACCTAGAGGATCCAACATTACACCCCATCTGAGATTGCTGGCAACTGCCATCAGAACACCAATGCACATTGGGAAGTCCAACGGAACTCCCTGCATAATCCACTGAACATCCATCAGGGGAGGTGACGAGGAAGAGACTCCGGTAACTGAAGCATCAGATCCAGAGGATCGACATTCGGCCTCCAACGACTGAGCAGAAAGTGTTGGAGAGGTCTGACATGCAGCCGACCTAGAGGAATGAGATCAGTCACCGAACCGCAGAGACCAAGCAGCCGGGGAAGACTCCGAGCTGATGCGGATGTGGACTGGGACAGAGTCGGGGCAAAAGCTGAGAGAATCACAGCCCTTGCCCGGGAAACCACCACCGTATTCAGCTGAGTACGGAAGCCCATCCCTAGATGACAAAACAACAGAGAAGGGACCAGGTCCGACTTCTCCTTGTTGACTCTGAACCCAAGCGACGTGAGCAGGCTTAACAGTGTGTCGACATCAGACTCCAGAAAGGCAGCATTGGAATGCCTCTGGAGGATATCGTCTAGATATGCCGAAGTAGTCACCCTGGATTGTGTGCGATGTAAGGCTAACCCATGCGACATCAGGTGGGTGAAGGCCCATGGATCCAGGTTGAGGCCGAAGGGCATGGCCTTGTACTGGTCAACTCGCCCCAGAAAGCGAACCTGAGATACTTTCGCAATCTCCGATGAATCGGAAGATGAAATTATCGTCTTGCAGGTCGATGCTGAAAGCGAAAACTCCCTGGTGAATGTAGTGGCGAACCGACCTGAAAGTCTCCATGCTGAACTTAGGAGCAATGATAGACTTGTTCAGGATACTTAGATCGTAACCAGTCGGAGTCAGCCATCCTTCTTCGGCACCAAGAACAGGCGGGAATAAAATCCCACTGAATGAATGTTCTTGATGACCTCGATCGCCCCTTGGACAAGAGATTGCCTATCTCTGTGATCAAAAGTTCTCAACGTGTAATGTTGAAAGGGACTTGTTTTGGAAGAGGCACTCTCGACGAATTGGATGCCTCAACCTGGGAAGAATCAAGGTGACTACTGCTGATGCCTACCCTTACCCCGTGAGTAAATAGAAGTGGCAGTAGGAGGATCAGCCCTTGGTTTCGCAGAGGAAGCAGATGGCCCCTGCCGCCAACAGAAGGCTGATCAAGCTGATGAAGCAGCAGCTGATCTATGGGATGACATAGAGCTTCATCCCGGACCGTCGCCACGGAACCATGGAATAGTTGCGGACCCACCGAAGAAGCAGATCGAAGAGCAGCACACTGCCCCTCAGGAAGGGAATGGCTTGTGTCCAGCACAGCAGCCCTGCGAACTAATTCCAAGTTAGCCGTGTTACAGGCATGCGTGTGAGTAAAATGCATGAGCACCTTGGACAGCACACACAAAAGAGTCTGTATGTCATCAGACTTATCTGGGGGCAGATAAGCAGCAAAGCAGAGACGATGTGATCCGAGAGAGAAACCATGTCGAGCAACTCTCTCGATAAGCCCAACACAGACTCCAGAGTCTCCATATGAATAACGGCTGACTTGGGAGTTGGAGTCAAAGTCTGGCAGACTGGTGGATTGGCGGAATCGTAGGAACGATAATGCACCGGAAGCAAAAATGTGTCAACCCTAGTGAAGAACGACATCTATATAGCCTTGGAACTCAGCTTAGAGTCCAAAGCTGTAAACGCTTCAACCACCTGTATCGACAGGCACGGTCAAAGGCGCCCAGAAGCAGGTTGCCCCACAGGCGCGTGACTGATAATCGAAGCCGGGCTAAACACTGTCGGCTGGTTTGACTGTTTGAGATCTGGAAGGAACCCAAACACAAAGTCAAGAGCTGCCCCCAAGTCAGAAGACTGTTGGATTTCAACGTCAGGTATGTTGGACTCATCACCTGAGTCGGAAGACACATAGCCCATCATGGGCAAACCAGCCGATGTCTCCCATGATGTAGGAACACCAAGGGGATCAGAAAGCGGCCAGTTTCCAATCCCGGGAGGTGGCGCCAAAAGGGGTGCATGGAAACCACTCGTAGCCTCGCTGGAGCACCGGAAAGGCTCTTGGACAGAACCTGAGTGAGCAAGGAGAGGGCCTCCCTAAGCTCACTGACCATGTTGGTCAGTTCGACGTGGGAACGAACCATAAAAGTGGCTTCACTCCTGACCCTTTTAACCAAGGGTCACGATCCTCAAATACAGTCGACGTGGGGCAACGGGTTGCAGCTGAAACATCTGAAGGCAGATGTGCATAGGGATATGACATACCCCAAGGATCTACAGAGCAGAAACTCAGGAGAGTCGCCGCGGACCTCTGAGGGACAGAAGGTCCAGGCTGCACAAAATGCGTTGGTCCCGCAAAACTGGCCATGGGACGACGACGGATGACGGACGGCAAGTGATAAGTTGAGCTCCCTTCGGTGAGCTAAAAATTCCTCATTTTGAACCAAATTATCATTCGGGCTCCCACAGTGAGCCCAAATATGGACCTAGGGACATGGCTTGAACAAACTTGAATCCTCCGAGGGCCGATTTGAACAAACTTGAATCTGATCCACCCCACAATGTTTCATACCAAATATTAAAAGATTCTGCCTGCTGGATCTGGAGAAGAAGATTTTTTAAGAAATTTGCCTGAAATGCACTAAGTTCGAATTTGGGCTTCTATAGTGAGCCCAAATATGAATCTAGGGGGCCGATTTGAACAAACTTGAATCAGACCCATACCAAGATGCTGCGTACCAAGTATCAAAAGATTCAGCCCACTGGTTCTGGAGAAGAAGATTTTTTAATAATTTTTCTGTAATTCATACGGTGCTATCAGTCTTATGCCCCATACAGAGCCCCCAAGGGACGTGGCCATTTCATTTGAACAAACTTGAATTGACATATGGTAATGAACATCATACCAAGTTTCGAGCAAATCGACCTAGCGGTTTCAGAGGAGAAGTCGTTTGAAAAATGTTCACGACGCCGGATGGACGACGACAGTCGGCGACGACGGACGGCAAGTGTTAAGTTCAGTACCGCCGAGAAGGGGGGGGGGGGGGGGGGGGGGGGGGGGGGGGGGCAGGGGCCCTCAAAAATGAAGAGAGAGAGAGAGAGAGAGAGAGAGGGGGGGGGGGGCGTGCGTCATAATAACCAAGTCCTCCGAGCTCCGACCATCACAACATTCAGTCATTCACAGTTAACGACAGTGCGTAATGACAACTGTGCATGTTGTGACGAAACATCAGTGACGTCAACTGTGCATCATAGTCTATGATGATTCATAGTGCATGTTGTGTGAACTTGTGTCGCAACATCAGTAGGCCTACGTGACGTCAATTCGTCAAATGCAGTCTTCAAAAAATATATCGGTGTATGTTCATAAATCTGGAGCCCAGAAAAGGCAAGAAAAGAGAAAGCGCGATGAAGAAAGTAAAAGGTGTTCCAGGACACTGTTTGAACTTGGTGTAAAAAAGAGCAGGCAAGCCGAAGCTATCGACGACTCCTCAACTGGACACTGTCAAAGCCCTATTGAAATTTACATTGCCTGTTAAATTAACCCTTTACCTAACGACTAACGTAACGGTCAAAACTGCCCAGCGCTATACTCGAAAATCGCCATTAATTTTTTTTTTTAATTTTCATCTTTTGCTTCCAAAACATAGGTTATGACCCCTCATTGGAACGAGCGCATCGCTCTCGTTCAAATGACGGGTCATAACCTATGTTTTGGGAACAAAAAATGAAAATTTTGAGTTATACAAAAATTTATTTTACGACTGTCGTCTTGGGGACAATATTGGGGATTAATTAGGACAGTCTAATTTATACTAGTCTGTGCCATTTTAAGTGGTAGGGCTACACCCGAACAAGCCTAGAGGTCTCGGCATGTGACAGTCATAATAATGCATTAATTCTTAGCAACTAGACTTATTTATTCTGAGGTAAAGTCTTAAGTCTGGAAATGTGTTTCAATTTGTTTGCTTTTTGAGCAAGAAAATGTTCCTCAGAAGCAAGGAGATTGTCCCTTTTGCTACTATATTTCCCAAAATTTCCAACGTCCGACCGAACCATGGTCGGCCCGATGTGCCCTCGGAGTCCCCTCCCCCCCTTGTATCCGCCATGGGTCCGAGTCTCCTCGGACCCATGGTGGATACAAAGGGGGGTGGGCGGTCGTCCCCCCTTTAGCTTGTGTTTGTTTAGCATGTCTACTAGACTTCTAGGGGGCTGACTGTTGAAGACTTTCAAACGCTGGCAGATCGCAATGTTCTCATGGGGTTAAGTCGGCTATGACTGTAAACATTGCGATATTACAGTGAACGGTTCTGAAGCGCATATTTCAAATTCTCTAATTCTGTCTTGAACGTATGACAGAAATTTGAAACTTTGAAACATGCTGTTTAAAATGGTAATTTTCCCGTTCAAAAAACCAAGAGGATTTTCACTCCAGAAGCCACCAGAATGCTTCATTTGATTGCTCATTTCAAAAATTTTCTGGGGGAGAACCCCCCCCCAGACCCCCCCTACAAAGCTCGTGCCTTCGGCACTCGCGGCAGATGCCTTCGGCATCTGCAAGATTCCCCCCCCCTGTATCCGCCACTGCCATGGGGCCCCCACTCAGTAGCTTGCCCCTGGACCCAACCTCCCTCTCCCGGCCCTGGTTAAATTTAGCTCCCTTCGGTGAGCTAAAAATGCATTTGAAAAATATCCGGATGCAAAACGCCCGGATGAACCAATTTTGGATCTTTTAGAGCTGAGCTTAAAAGGTAATGAATTTCAATTCAATGGAGAATATTTTCTACAAATAATGGGTTGTCCTATGGGCAAAAGATTCAGTCCTAATTTTGCAAGCATTTATGTAGCGGAATGGGAGGAAAATGCCTTAAGCAAATGTGCAAAGCATCCTCTCGTATATCTCAGGTATTTAGATGACATTTCTATTATTTGGGAACATTCAAAAGAAGATTTTGATGAATTTTTTTAAATTTTGAACAATCCTTATCCAAACATTAAATTAAAAGCTACTATCAGTGAAAGTTCTGTTGATTTTCTCGATATGGCCATGTATAAAGTCAAGCAATTCCAGGCATCCAGTCATTTAGATTATAAAGTATATTTTAAACCAACTGATTCACATCAATTGCTGCACACAAAATCATTTCATCCTCAACATACATGTAAAGGTATCATCAAATCACAACTCATTCGTTTCCACTGCAATTCAAGTGATAAGGTAAATTTCAATGAGGCTTGTTCTACTCTATTTGGCACCCTCAGATCGAGAGGATACTCACTGCGCTTTTTGCGTACGTTGAAATCTTAAACTCTGAAAAAGCTTGAATGTCCAGCTGAAACTACTGATTTCGAGCCACTGAAGATTGAACACAACAGACCGTTGCAGAATGGTAGTGGCGCAGTATTTAATTGCAAAAAGCCTCGTTGCAGACTGCATACTTTTATGCCTGATCAGAAAGAGGAATTTTCCTCCGAACAAACGAAAAATCATTATCAGATCCGTAAACCCCCTCCATTGTGATTCACCAAATATTATTTACCTTATCACATATAAGTGCTGTCGGAAACAGTATGTTGGTCAAAGTCAAAATCCTTTCCAAGAAGGTGCTACTAAACACAAACAGGATATAAAACATTATGCTGATGCCCCAGTTGCACAACATTTTAACCTTCCTGGCCATTCTTTGGACGATTTCGAAATCCATCCTATTGAACAACCACCACTTAAAGACACCTTAGAAGAAACGCATGAATTTAGAAAAAAAACGTGAAGCTTTTTGGATCAATATGCTTCAAACCCTCTGGCTATTTGGTATGAACATATCAGAGGGAGAATGCGAAAGGAGGTCAATCATTCCTTTCACTTTAACATACAACAGAATGAATATAGAAATAGCAAAAATGTTAAAAGATGAATTCAATTTAACCAATGCTCAATTAAATGAACTTTTGAATCTTCGACCTGTCATCGCCTAAAAGAACTAGAACTATCACTGAAGGTGATTAATACCCCCGCTTTGGGTTTTTAGAGGAATGCACTTCTGATCATGTAGGCGAAGGCCATAAGGAAATGTATACATAAAGATCATTTTTTGTTGTTGAAATTTGTATTTGCATGTGGCCTTCCACAGAACAGCACTGAATACACATATATGGTTTACATTTGGAAAAACACATTTACAATGTGCAACATGTATTCAAAATCGGTTCATTAATGTAGGAGGAGTTGCACACACAAGAATCCCATTTGAAAACCCATAATAAATCCAAGTTAAAGGGAGATAACCTGGTTAAAATTGTCGCAGATCAAAAATTTGGGAATATGCGTATGTTCACTTAGTTGTGATAATGTTTGAAAGGTTTCGTCAAAATTGATTGATAAATGTAGGAGGAGTTGCATGCACAAGAATTTCATGTAGAAACCCATAATAAATCTAAGTTAAAGGGAGATAACCTAGTTAAAATTGCCACAGCTCAAAAATTTTGGAATATGCGCATGTTTACTTAGTAGTGATGATGTCTGTAAACTTTTGTCCAAATTGATTGATAAATGTAGGAGGAGTTGCGCACACAAGAATTTCATGCAGAAACCCATATTAAATCAAAGTTCAAGAGAGATAACCTGGTTAAAATTGTCGCAGATCAAAAAGTTTGGAATATGCACATGTTCACTTAGTAGAGATGATGTTTGAAAGGTTTCATCAAAATCGGTTCATTAATGTAGGAGGAGATGCGCACACAAGAATTTGTTCGAACGGAAAGACATAATAAATCTAAGTCAAAGGGAGATAACCTGGTTAAAATTGTTGCAGATCAAAAATCTTGGAATATGCGCATGTTCACTTAGTAGTGATGATGTCTGAAAAGTTTTGTCCAAATTGATTGATAAATGTAGGAGGAGTTGCATGCACAAGAATTTCATGTAGAAACCCATAATAAATCTAAGTTAAAGGGAGATAACCTAGTTAAAATTGCCACAGCTCAAAAATTTTGGAATATGCGCATGTTCACTTAGTAGTGATGATGTCTGTAAACTTTCGTCCAAATTGATTGATAAATGTAGGAGGAGTTGCGCACACAAGAATTTCATGCAGAAACCCATATTAAATCAAAGTTCAAGAGAGATAACCTGGTTAAAATTGTCGCAGATCAAAAAGTTTGGAATATGCACATGTTCACTTAGTAGAGATGATGTTTGAAAGGTTTCATCAAAATCGGTTCATTAATGTAGGAGGAGTTGCACACACAAGAATTTGTTCGAACGGAAAGACATAATAAATCTAAGTCAAAGGGAGATAACCTGGTTAAAATTGTCGCAGATCAAAAATCTTGGAATATGCGCATGTTCACTTAGTAGTGATGATGTCTGAAAAGTTTTGTCCAAATTGATTGATAAATGTAGGAGGAGTTGCGCACACAAGAATTTCATGTAGAAACCCATATTAAATCAAAGTTCAAGAGAGATAACCTGGTTAAAATTGTCGCAGATTAAAAAGTTTGGAATATGCACATGTTCACTTAGTAGAGATGATGTTTGAAAGGTTTCATCAAAATCGGTTCATTAATGTAGGAGGAGTTGCGCACACAAGAATTTGTTCGGATGGAAAGACACAATAAATCTAAGTCAAAGGGAGAAAACCTGGTTAAAATTGTCGCAGATCAAAAATCTTGGAATATGCGCATGTTCACTTAGTAGTGATGATGTCTGAAAAGTTTTGTCCAAATTGATTGATAAATGTAGGAGGAGTTGCACGCACAAGAATTTCATGTAGAAACCCATAATAAATCTAAGTTAAAGGGAGATAACCTAGTTAAAATTGCCACAGCTCAAAAATTTTGGAATATGCGCATGTTCACTTAGTAGTGATGATGTCTGTAAACTTTCGTCCAAATTGATTGATAAATGTAGGAGGAGTTGCGCACACAAGAATTTCATGCAGAAACCCATATTAAATCAAAGTTCAAGAGAGATAACCTGGTTAAAATTGTCGCAGATCAAAAAGTTTGGAATATGCACATGTTCACTTAGTAGAGATGATGTTTGAAAGGTTTCATCAAAATCGGTTCATTAATGTAGGAGGAGTTGCGCACACAAGAATTTGTTCGAACGGAAAGACATAATAAATCTAAGTCAAAGGGAGATAACCTGGTTAAAATTGTCACAGATCAAAAATTTTGGAATATGCGCATGTTCACTTAGTAGTGATGATGTCTGAAAAGTTTTGTCCAAATTGATTGATAAATGTAGGAGGAGTTGCGCACACAAGAATTTCATGCAGAAACCCATATTAAATCAAAGTTCAAGAGAGATAACCTGGTTAAAATTGTCGCAGATTAAAAAAAGTTTGGAATATGCACATGTTCACTTAGTAGAGATGATGTTTGAAAGGTTTCATCAAAATCGGTTCATTAATGTAGGAGGAGTTGCTCACACAAGAATTTGTTCAGATGGAACTAGAACTATCACTGAAGGTGATTAATACCCCCGCTTTGGGTTTTTAGAGGAATGCACTTCTGATCATGTAGGCGAAGGCCATAAGGAAATGTATACATAAAGATCATTTTTTGTTGTTGAAATTTGTATTTGCATGTGGCCTTCCACAGAACAGCACTGAATACTTAAAGAGCCCACACATATATGGTTTACATTTGGAAAAACACATTTACAATGTGCAACATGTATTCAAAATCGGTTCATTAATGTAGGAGGAGTTGCACACACAAGAATCCCATTTGAAAACCCATAATAAATCCAAGTTAAAGGGAGATAACCTAGTTAAAATTGTCGCAGATCAAAAATTTGGGAATATGCATATGTTCACTTAGTTGTGATAATGTTTGAAAGGTTTCGTCAAAATTGATTGATAAATGTAGGAGGAGTTGCACGCACAAGAATTTCATGTAGAAACCCATAATAAATCTAAGTTAAAGGGAGATAACCTAGTTAAAATTGCCACAGCTCAAAAATTTTGGAATATGCGCATGTTCACTTAGTAGTGATGATGTCTGTAAAGTTTCGTCCAAATTGATTGATAAATGTAGGAGGAGTTGCGCACACAAGAATTTCATGCAGAAACCCATATTAAATCAAAGTTCAAGAGAGATAACCTGGTTAAAATTGTCGCAGATCAAAAAGTTTGGAATATGCACATGTTCACTTAGTAGAGATGATGTTTGAAAGGTTTCATCAAAATCGGTTCATTAATGTAGGAGAAGTTGCGCACACAAGAATTTGTTCGAACGGAAAGACATAATAAATCTAAGTCAAAGGGAGATAACCTGGTTAAAATTGTCGCAGATCAAAAATCTTGGAATATGCGCATGTTCACTTAGTAGTGATGATGTCTGAAAAGTTTTGTCCAAATTGATTGATAAATGTAGGAGGAGTTGCACGCACAAGAATTTCATGTAGAAACCCATAATAAATCTAAGTTAAAGGGAGAAAACCTAGTTAAAATTGCCACAGCTCAAAAATTTTGGAATATGCGCATGTTCACTTAGTAGTGATGATGTCTGTAAACTTTCGTTCAAATTGATTGATAAATGTAGGAGGAGTTGCGCACATAAGAATTTCATGCAGAAACCCATATTAAATCAAAGTTCAAGAGAGATAACCTGGTTAAAATTGTCGCAGATCAAAAAGTTTGGAATATGCACATGTTCACTTAGTAGAGATGATGTTTGAAAGGTTTCATCAAAATCGGTTCATTAATGTAGGAGGAGTTGCGCACACAAGAATTTGTTCGAACGGAAAGACATAATAAATCTAAGTCAAAGGGAGATAACCTGGTTAAAATTGTCGCAGATCAAAAATCTTGGAATATGCGCATGTTCACTTAGTAGTGATGATGTCTGAAAAGTTTTGTTTAAATTGATTGATAAATGTAGGAGGAGTTGCGCACACAAGAATTTCATGTAGAAACCCATATTAAATCAAAGTTCAAGAGAGATAACCTGGTTAAAATTGTCGCAGATTAAAAAGTTTGGAATATGCACATGTTCACTTAGTAGAGATGATGTTTGAAAGGTTTCATCAAAATCGGTTCATTAATGTAGGAGGAGTTGCGCACACAAGAATTTGTTCGGATGGAAAGACACAATAAATCTAAGTCAAAGGGAGAAAACCTGGTTAAAATTGTCGCAGATCAAAAATCTTGGAATATGCGCATGTTCACTTAGTAGTGATGATGTCTGAAAAGTTTTGTCCAAATTGATTGATAAATGTAGGAGGAGTTGCACGCACAAGAATTTCATGTAGAAACCCATAATAAATCTAAGTTAAAGGGAGATAACCTAGTTAAAATTGCCACAGCTAAAAAATTTTGGAATATGCGCATGTTCACTTAGTAGTGATGATGTCTGTAAAGTTTCGTCCAAATTGATTGATAAATGTAGGAGGAGTTGCGCACACAAGAATTTCATGCAGGAACCCATATTAAATCAAAGTTCAAGAGAGATAACCTGGTTAAAATTGTCGCAGATCAAAAAGTTTGGAATATGCACATGTTCACTTAGTAGAGATGATGTTTGAAAGGTTTCATCAAAATCGGTTCATTAATGTAGGAGGAGTTGCGCACACAAGAATTTGTTCGGATGGAAAGACACAATAAATCTAAGTCAAAGGGAGAAAACCTGGTTAAAATTGTCGCAGATCAAAAATCTTGGAATATGCGCATGTTCACTTAGTAGTGATGATGTCTGAAAAGTTTTGTCCAAATTGATTGATAAATGTAGGAGGAGTTGTGCACACAAGAATTTCATGTCCGGAAAGACGTACGGACGGATGTACGGACGGACAGACAGACGGACGGACGGACGGACGGACGGACGTACGGACGTACAGGGCGATTCCTATATAGCCCCCACTTCTTCGAAGCGGGGGTATAAAGACACAATAAATCTAAGTCAAAGGGAGAAAACCTGGTTAAAATTGTCGCAGATCAAAAATCTTGGAATATGCGCATGTTCACTTAGTAGTGATGATGTCTGAAAAGTTTTGTCCAAATTGATTGATAAATGTAGGAGGAGTTGCGCACACAAGAATTTCATGTCCGGAAAGACGTACGGACGGACGTACGGATGGACGTACGGACGTACGGACGTACAGGGTGATTCCTATATAGCCCCCACTTCTTCGAAGCGGGGGTATAAAAACAAAAGCTTGCGTAACATCCTTGTAAGGACTAAATTAGAGCCCATCAATGAATAACATCAATTATTGCCAGTCAGTTTAACCAGTTCCTAAGCTCATCACTTAGGAACTGGTTAAAATAAAATCAATTTTATGTAATTTTTTGTCATGTTTGAAACCCATCAGGGTTCAGTAAATGAAAACAATTTTTCGGCGGCATAGTAAAAGAAAAAAACATTACACACACACGCACACACACGCACGCACACCCACACACTCACACTTTACAAAATTATATATAGGTCCAAAGCATAAATTTACATTCACTTAAGAGGTGGGGGTACTATACCTCTACTCAAAGATATGAACTTTGAACACATACATAAGAGGTTATACTTTGTTTCACAAAGATCATACCACTAAGGCATATCTATGTCCATGTGTAGAAATTAAACACTTACATAGGTGGAGGTGGGTACAACTAGGATATTTCAGAAAAAGATTCAAGAGGTGTTGGATTTGAGCACTTACACTTTTTACTTACATATATCTTTGACAGAGACATGTTTGCTCAATATATGGGTGGGCACTACTTTGCTACATCACATTCTGATTTACTTAAGCATACTACATGACGATTTCTATCCCCAGTCTAAAAAACTAATTTATTTGTAAGTGAGTGGGGGTATTACTTTGCTGCACCACGTAATGGTTATACATAGATCTGTTACCAGTAGATTTTTATCCTCAGTGTGTAAAAAATCCTTGCTTGCAAGATAGAGGTGGGTAACTCCTTTGCTGCATCACATACTAGTTTTACATATCTATATTACACAGATATTTCTATCCCATATGTGTAAGGATATAATACCTTGTAAAGTGGGAATGGGTAATGCTTAGCTACATCACATACTGGTTTTATATACATATTAAACAGAGAATAATTTTATCTCTGTTGCGTAAAAATATGATCACTTGTAAGACAGGGATGGGTACAACTTAGGTACATTACCTACTGGTTCTACTTTTATATATTACACAGAGATTTCTAAATATATGATCACTTGTAAGACATGGATGGATACTACTTAGGTACATTACCTACTGGTTCTACATTTATATATTACAGAGATTTCTAAAAATATGATCACTTGTAAGACAGGGATGGGTACAACTTAGGTATATCACCTACTAGTTCTACTTTTATATATTACAGAGAGATTTCTAAAAATATGATCACTTGTTAGACAGGGATGGGTACTACTTAGGTACATTACCTACTGGTTCTACATTTATATATTACACAAGAGATTTCTAAAAATATGATCACCTATAAAATGGGGTGGGTACAACATATACTGCATTTACAAAAATTTATTAAACAGAGATACAGAGATTTTTATCCCTATTGTGTAGAACTATGATCACTCGTACAGTAGGGGAAGGTACTACTTTGCTACATCACATGCTGGTTTTCCACACATTTCTATCCCCAGTGTGTAAAATATAATCATTTGTAAGATAGTGGTGGGTACTACTTAGCTACACCATATATATATACTACTCAAAGTTTGCTAAGCACCAAATATTTGATACATCATTGTGAAATTTGCTTGTGACATATGTGCGATATTTTTGGTGGATATGATTCAGGAATGAATTGAGATGGTTCCCAGTGTATACATTAGCTCTCTTGACAGGCAGACTTTTCCATGACAGTCATGGAAAGCATGTACCCCTTGATTTTCATGATGTTTTTGTGTACTGTCTACATGTACATGACATGTGTAGGGTATTCAATCTTCATTTCAACACAAACCCTCGTGATTTAATGAGTGAAAATGGCAAATGAAAATGTAAGAAGACATTTGTATGAAGCATAAATGTGGCGGGCTCTAGGGATGGTGGAGCAAGGGGCAACCCATCATCAGGTTGGTGAAGCCCTTGGTGTGCACTATACGGTGATCACAAGAGCCTGGGCAAGATTTCAGCAGTATGGCACACCAGTAAGATGGCTTGGTGGTGGAAGAGACAGGGCAACATCTGCAGCTGAAGACCGTTTTTTGATCATTCAGGCCCGGAGGAACCGCTTTGCCACAGCAACCCAGCATCGCAGTGACCTTCAAAATGCATCCGTGGTAAATGTTTCGACGCAGACTATCCAGGCAAGGTTGCACGAAGGTGGTCTCCGATTGAGAAGACCATGTATTCGCTTTCCGCTGTACAAGAACCACCGCCAGGCACGATATGAATGGGCAATGGACCACATTGGATGGACCAGAGACGATTGGCGACCTGTCCTTCTTACAAATGAGTCAAGGTACTACCTAGACCACACAGATAGGCATTCTAGAATATGGAGAAGACCAGGAGAGCAATTCCATGCAGCCAACATCACTGAGCATGACTGCTATGGTGGAGGGTCAATTATGGTCTGGGGCGGCATCAGCAGGGATGGACGTACTAAGCTGTGTCCTTGAATGTGGTACATCGACTACACAGCGGTATATTGATGAGAACCTGGATGTCCACCGCAGATTGTATGGAGGTGCAGTGGGTGATAGACTCTTTCTGATGGACGATAATGCCCATACTCATGCTGCCCATGCTGACGGGGAGTACCGACAGAGGGAGGGGATTGAGCGTATGGACTAGCCAGCAAGATCCGCTGACCTCAATCCAATCAAACATGTCTGGAATGAGTTGTAGCTTGCAATTTCAACCCGTCCAGTCCCGCCAAGAAGTGTCCAGGAGCTTGGTGCCATGCTTGTCCAAGAATGGAACAACATCCAGCAAAGGACTACCAGAATCCTGATTGGAAGCATGAGAAGGCATTGTCAAGCAGTAATTAACAGTAATGGGACTCATACTCGATATTGGACCCATACCAGTTCGCTCTGTCAACTTTTTGGCAAATTTGAAAAATTTCCTCTTTTACCAATAATATTCATTTTCCATGGTTATCGTATTCAAACGCTAAAACATAATGTCAAACAGAGTATATACACTTTTCATAACAATATTTCAACTAAAACGTAAAACAGTTTGTTGGATATACTTGGTGCTTAGCAAACTTTGAGTAGTATATTACACAGATATTTGTATCCCCAGCATTTAAAAAACATAAAAAAAAATATCCACTTAGCAAAGTTTCTTTTCCCATGGTAAAAAAAAAAAATTCTAACTTGAGAGTGGTATAGCTACATTAGAATGTGAGTTAACCCAGAGATTACCTGTTGGGGCACCTGTTCTGTTGTAGTAAAAAATCATCAAGTAGGAATTAGGCCCTTAAGGGTTAAAATTGATCTTTTGCCAAATTACTTGGGGTGTGGGAATGGGGAAGAAGGTGGAAGTGAGGGCACAGAAGAAAAAAAATCTAAATTTTATAGTAAATTTCCTTTCTTATTATACCTACCACAATTGTTTACTTCAGGCTTGCACTACAGTGGAAGTCCCTAACCCGGATAAAATACTCTCTATTTTTGTCTTTCCCAAGCAAGTTGGGAAAGAAAAGTGGTGCAAAAGCACCAATAAAAAATAAGCCAAAACTGGGTCGAGTGCAACCGGCGCAGACCCAGTACGGGACGCTCTCTCCCAAGTACAACTCCACGACATCCGTTGCCAGTGCGCATGTACCGTCTCTAAAGACTCATTCTTTTTGAATCTGTCAACGTTAGAGTTATGTGATCAGCGGGGAGGAAAGATTCTTTACCTGTAAAGAAGACTGGAGGGCCTCCATGTAAACAATTGTGGTTGGTATAATAAGAAAGGAAATTTACTATAAAATTTAGATTTCTTATCAACCTACTCACAATTGTTTACTTCAGGCTGAATAGACAAAAGGCTTGAGGGAATCGCATAACCAACCCACACATAACCCCAGTGCACTGGAACCGTGAAGCAGAAGGAAGAGGTCCCGAGGCTTATCAACCATAATGTCGCAATCATTGGTAAAGGACAATGAAAAGAGACATATGAGCCTGTGTGACACACAGACAGAAAAAGGGCAGTAACAGCACAAGGCTGAAAGTGACCTTCAAGAAGCCTAATGGCTATGGCAGACAACAGCCTGAGCAGAAGAAAGAGGACCCAGGGCAAAAAGGTCCTCCGACTGCTCCTGCAACTGGCGCAAATAAAGGTGGAGAACGTAGAAGCATTTCTCCAGTAGGCTGCCTGCATAACATCCGACAACTTGACGGAGTTAGAATAAGCCCAAGAGGTAGACAGTGCCCACACCTCGTGGGCAGAAATACGATTGGTAATACAATCGCCAGCTGCTAAACGACCATAAGCCGTACGAATAGCAAGACAAATCCATCGAGAAATGGATTGAGGAGAGATCTTCTGTCGACCCGGAATGAGAGACAGAAAAAAACGTTTCCTGCCTTTCTGTATGAAGTGTGTCCGATCAAGATAAATGCGAATAGCACGGACCGGACAGAGCAAAGGGCGATTACCCTCAACAGAAGGAAGCGCCCTGATACAGATAGGAGGAGGAGTAGTATCTGGTAACTGATTCTTGGCCAAAAAGGAGCAATCAGTGGTAAAAGTAACACTGTTGGGAGAGCTCCTAAAAAAGGCCGGGTCAACCGAGAGGGCGTGAAGCTCACTAACCCGTCTGGCCGAAGCAAATGCCATCAGAAAAGCTGTCTTGTATGTGAGAAAAATGCATATCCACCTGGGATAAAGGTTCGAATGCCGCCCCCCCCCCCCCCCCCCCCCCCCCCCCAAGCAAAGCAGCAGATTCCATCGTGGAGTAAGCTGCAAAGTCTGAGGCCTTTTCAAAAGAAAAGTGCCGAACAAGCTTGGAGAGGTAAGGATTAGTGCCGATACGACGCTTCCCCACATAAGAAAAAGTCTCTGAAAGCATAGACCTGTAACCCTTGATGGTAACAGGCTGGAGACCCCGAGAATCAAACAGATATACCAGAAACTCCGCAATCTGTGAAATCGAAGGATTGGCATAATCAACAGAGTGATCAGCACACCATCGACAGAAGACCTTCCATTTAGCTGCATAAGCTAAACCAGTGGAGTGCCTCCTTGAAAAAGAAATGCACTCCACTGCTCGTCTCGAAAAACCTCTACGGAGGAGACAGAACCTGACAAAAGATATGCGTGAAGGCACAATGAAGTCGGGTCGACGTGAAACCTCCTCGGGTGACCTTGACAAAGAAGGTCGCGACGTAGCGGGAGACGTGCCAGAACCGCCGCCATCAGCGAGCGGAGCTGATTGATCCACACCCGCTGAGGCGACAGGGGAGCGATCAGAATGATTCGACAACTGCAGGTTCGAATTTTGGCAAGAACCTGAGGAAGAATCGGAACCGGCAGGAAGGCGTAGCCGACTAGACCGTTCCAATCGAGTGACAGAGCGTCCACGGCAAAAGCCAGAGGATCTGGACACGGGGACACGAAAGTGTCCACCTGATGGTTCCAACGAGTCGCAAAGATGTCGATGGGGGGACATCCCCAGAGATTGCAAAGCGACTGGAACACTGCCCTGTGAAGCATTCACTCGGTGGAAATAACCCTGCCCTGTCGGGACAGGGAGTCGGCTAGGACGTTCAGACGACCGGGAATGTGACGAACAACCACTCCGGCGTGAACATCCTGAGCGAGCAGTAGAAGATCCCGAGCTAACTCGTACATCGGAACCGAGTGCGTGCCGCCCTTGTTCCGAATGTAAGCAACCACTGTCGAATTGTCGGATAGAAGGACCTGGCGATTCGACAGGTGAGGGATCCACTGCCTGAAACTCAGAAGAAGAGCAAGAAGCTCCTTCTGGTTGATGTGTAGAGCTGCTTGAACCTGGTCCCACATCCCGTGTAGGGAAAGACCGAGAGGATCCAACGTCGCACCCCATCCGAGATCGCTGGCATCTACCATCAGAACGCGATCGGACATGGGTAAGTCCAGTGGAACACCCTGCGTAATCCACTGAACATCTGTCCAGGGAAGAAGGTGAGGATACAGAGAGTCCGGAAACGGAAGCACCTGATCCAGAGAATCTACATTCGGCCTCCAACGACTGAGCAGAAAGTGTTGGAGAGGTCTGACATGCAGCCGACCTAGAGGAATGAGATCCGTCACCGAACCGCAGAGACCGATCAGCCGGAGAAAACTCCGAGCGGTCGCGGACATGGACTGGGACAGAGTCAGAGCAAAAGCTGAGAGAATCACAGCCTTGGCCTGGGGAACCGCTACCAAATTGAATTTGGTTTGGAAAGACATCCCCAGATGACAAAACAACTGAGAAGGGACCAGGTCCGACTTCTCCTCGTTGACTCTGAATCCTAGCGACGTGAGCAAGCTCAACAGAGTGGCGACATCCGACTCCAGTAAGGCAGCATTGGAATGCCTCTGGAGGATATCGTCCAGATATGCCGAAGTAGTCACCCTGGACTGTGTGCGATGGAACGCTATCACATGCGACATCAGTCTGGTGAACGCCCAAGGAGCCAGGTTGAGACTGAAAGGCATGGCCTTGAACTGGTAAACTCGCCCCAGAAAAGCGAACCTGAGATACTTCCGTGACGCCCGATGCATCGGAACGTGGAAGTAAGCGTCTCGCAGGTCGATGCTGGCGGCAAAATCTCCCTGGTGAATTGATTGGCGGACCGACCTGAAAGTCTCCATGCTGAACTTGGGAGCAATGATAGACTGGTTCAGGATACTCAGATCGATAACCGGTCGGAGTCGGCCGTCCTTCTTCGGCACAAAGAACAGGCGGAAATAGAAACCCACTGACTGATCGTTCTTGACGACCTCGATCGCCCCCTTTGCCAGGAGATTGGCAATCTCCGTGGACAAAAGTTCCCGACGTAAAACGTCTGAAGGAACTGTGGTTGGAAGAGGCACCCTTGACAGAGTGGGGTGCCGTCGGAAGGATATTTGCAGCCCGGACCGAACATCATCTAACACCCACGGATCGGATGTGATGGTGGCCCAATGGTCTGCGAACTCTGCTATCCTACCTCCAACCTGGGACGAGTCGAGGTGAGGACCTTCATTTCGAGCCCCGACGAGGCCCGCGAGAGGAGAAACCACCTCCTCTGCTAAATGAAGAATCCTGAGACTTCCCTCGACTCTGCCGACCCCTACCTTTACCCCGTGAGTAAGAAGTAGAGGCGGCGGCAGAAGGACCAGCCTTTTGCTTCACAGAGGAAGCAGAAGGGTACTTGTTAGGCTTGGAACGGCACTTGCCTCCCCTAGAAGGCTGATCAAGCTGACAAAACAGCAGCTGATCTTTGGAATGACGTAGGACATCATCCCGGACCGTCGACACGGAACCATGGAAAAGTTGCGGACCTGCCAAAGAAGCAGATCGAAGAGCAGCGCGCTGCTCCTCGGGAAGGGATCATCCTGTGTCCAGCACAGCGTCCCTTCGAACTAATTCCAAATTAGCCGTGTTACAGGCATGCTTGTGAGTAAGGTGCATAAGCGCCTTGGACAGCACACGCAAAGGAGCCTGTACCTCGTCAAACTTATCTGGAGGCAGATAAGCAGCCAAAGCTGAGACGACGTGATCTGAGAGAGAAAGCATGCCAAGCATCTCTCTAGATAAGCCCAACGTGGACTCCAGAGTCGTCATTGGAATGACGGGAGACTTGGGCTTGGAAAGCCCGAGGGAAGTGGAGTCCTGATCCAGAACCGTCAAAGTCTGGCAGACCGACGGATTGGCGGAATCGTAGGAACGATAACGCACAGGAGGCAAAAAGGTGTCAACCCTGGTGAAGAACGAAGTCTTCAAAGCCTTGGAATTCAGCTTGGAATCCAATGCTGAAAAAGCCTCAACCACCTGTACCGACTGGCACGGTCGAAGGCGCTCAGAAGCAGGTTGCTCCATAGTCTGTTGGTGCGCGACCGATGATCGCGGCCAGGCTGACACTGTCGGCTGGTTAGCAGGTTTGAGATTAGGCAGAAACCCAAACACAAAGTCAAGAGCTGCCCCCAAGTCCGAAGACTGCTGGCCCTCGACCTCAAGCATGTCGGACTCCTCCCCAGAGACGGAAGACACATAGCCCATCGTGGGCAAACCAGCCGACGCCTCCCATGGTGTCGGGACACCAGAGGAATCAGACACCGGCCGGTTTCCAATCCCAGGAGGCGGCGCCATAGGAGGTGCCTGGAAACCACTCATAGCCTCGCTGGAAGCAACAGGAAGGCACTTAGAAAGAACCTGAGTGAGTAAGGAGAGGGCCTCCCTAAGCTCACTGCCCGTACCGACCAGTTCGACAGGGGAGCGAACCGGCAAAGTGGCTTCACCTGTGACCCTCTTAACCAGCGAAGGGTCACGATCCTCCAAAACACCCGACGCGGGACGACGGGCGGCAGCCAAAACATCTGAAGGCAGACGTGTATAGGGGTACGATGCACCCCGAGGATCAATATGGCGAGAACTCATGAGAGTCACCGCGGACCTCTGCGGGGCAGAAGGTCCAGGCTTCACAAAAGGCGTTGGTCCCCCAAAACTGGCCGTGAGGCCAGAATAAGTAGACGGAAACGCCACGGAGTTCATAGTGTTTCCACTAAGAACATCCGAATCCAAAGATTCGACGGCGAAGAGACCACAGAGACCGGCAGCCCCTTCCGACTTCGCCGAGTTGAAGTCAGGGAAGGCTGAGGCCGATATCCCACAGCTACAGTACCGGACATTCCTGCAGTCCCCTGCAGCGAAAAGCCGAGGCCGGCTGAAACTGACGACGAAGCAGACGGACCAGCAGTAGAAGTAGATACGTCGAGAGTCGTTGAGGCTGGTGAAATAGTGGAGAGAGCACAACGGCTCGGCTCCGAAGGAGGAGTCACAACCCTAGTGACAGCCTCAGATGTCGACTGGAGGGGGACCGTAGTCCCGGAACCAGGCACCTCTTCACCAGAACACTCAACGGCTCCCACAGTATCCACCACAGGAAAAGACTGCACATCCCCCACGGAGGAGGAATAACTCTCACCAGACAAGGTCGGCTCGGGAGGCCCCGAACGACCACATTCTCCTTTCCCGCGGGAGGCACGGCCACGAGAACGAACGACACGGTTAACTGACGCCCAGAAAGTGGATGACCATGATCCACAGACACCACATGGCCGCTCGGCCGAACACCCATTACAGGAGGAACAAGACGAATGTACATCGTCCACATGCTTTGGCAGCAGACATTGCCCACAAGGAATTGTCCTGGGCATGATAGAGGTGAGAGGAGCAGAGAAGGTGAAATCAGAAAACAGAACACCCCCAAAGAAGAGAGAAAGGTGACAGAAACAAAGACCCCAGACGGTCGACGGGGAACCACACAACAGGATGACTACTCTCAAAAGAAAGAAGAAAAACTGTAGGAGTGGTACCCCGCTGACACCTAACTCTAACACAATTAGAAAATTTTGCAAAAAAAAAATTAACAATAATTGTGAAATAATAGAAGTCCGAACCGCATGGCACACGAAATCCGAGCGCGACTCGAGAGAGAACAATTAAATATACATTATGGATATATAATAGAAAAGAGAATATAAAACAAGAGGCCCCAAGGGGCCTGAGGGCGCTCACCTGACATGGTAGCCTAAATTTATATCAACCCAGAGAATTGATTTCAACAAGTTGCATCTGCTTCTCCTAAGAAAAGCTTATACCAAATATCCAAAGATTCTGACCAGTGGATCTAAAAAAAAAAGAAGATTTTTAAAGAATATTCCTCATATTGAACTAAGTTATAATTCAGGCTCCCACAGGGAGCCCATATATGAACCCAGGGACTTGGCTTTAACAAACTTGAATCTCACCCCCCTAAGGATGCTGCACACCAAATATCAAAACATTCCGACTGCAGGATCTGAAGAAAAAGATTTTTAAAGAAAAGTCCTCATTTTGAACTAAGTTACAATTCGAGCTCCCACAGTGAGTCCAAATATGGACCTAGGGACATGGCTTGAACAAACTTGAACCTCACCCCCTAAGGATGCTGCATACCAAATAGCAAAACATTCCGACTGCTGGATCTGAAGAAGATTTTTAAAGAAAATTCCTCATTTTGAACTAAGTTATAATTCGGGCTACCACAGTGAGCCCAAATATGAACCCTGGGACTTGGCTTGAACAAACTTGAATCTCACCCCCCCCCCCCCCCCCCCCCCCCCCCCCCCCCCCCTAAGCATGGTGCATACCCAATATCAGAAGATTCTGCCTGCTGGATCTTGAGAAGAAGATTTTCAAAGAAATTTGCCTGAAATGCACTAAGTTCAAATTTGGGCTCCTATACTGAGCCCAAATATAAACCCAGGGGGCCGATTTGAACAAACTTGAATCAGATCCACCCCACAATGTTGCATACCAAATATCAAAAGATTCTGCCTGCTGGATCTGGAGAAGATGATTTTTTAAGAAATATGCCTGAAATGCACTAAGTTAACATTTGGGCTCCTATACGGAGCCCAAATATAAACCCAGGGGGCCGATTTGAACAAACTTGAATCAGATCCACCCCACAATGTTGCTTACCAAATATGAAAAGATTCTGAAGCTGGATCTGGAGAAGAAGATTTTTTAAGAAATTTGCCTGAAATGCACTAAGTTCGAATTCGAGCTTCTATAGTGAGCCCAAATATGAATCTAGGAAGCCGATTTGAACAAACTTGAATCAGATCCACCCCACAATGTTGCATACCAAATATCAAAAGATTCTGCCTGCTGGATCTGGAGAAGAAGATTTTTTAATAAATTTGCCTGAAATGCACTAAGTTCGAATTCGGGCTTCTATAGTAAGCCCAAATATGAATCCAGGGGGCCGATTTGAACAAACTTGAATCAGATCTACTCCGCAACGTTGCATACCAAATATCAAAAGATTCTGCCTGCTGGATCTGGAGAAGAAGATTTTTCAAGAAATTTGCCTGAAATGCACTAAGTTCGAATTCGAGCTCCTATAGTGAGCCCAAATATGAATCTAGGGAGCCGATTTGAACAAACTTGAATCAGATCCACCCTACAATGTCGCATACCAAATATCAAAAGATTCTGCCTGCTGGATCTGGAGAAGATTTTCAAAGAAATTTGCCTGAAATGCAGTAAGTTCAAATTTGGGCTCCTATACTGAGCCCAAATATAAACCCAGGGGGCCGATTTGAACAAACTTGAATCAGATCTACCCCACAATGTTGCATACCAAATATCAAAAGATTCTGCCTGCTGGATCTGGAGAAGAAGATTTTTTAAGAAATTTGCCTGAAATGCACTAAGTTCGAAATCGGGCTCCTATACTGAGCCCAAATATGAACCCAGGGGGCCGATTTGAACAAACTTGAATCAGATCCACCCTACAATGTTGCATACCAAATATCAAAAGATTCTGCCTGCTGGATCTGGAGAAGAAGATTTTTTAATGTTTTTCCCATTACCCACAGTGTTAAAAAATGCTGACTCAGCACTTTTTCAAAAGTCCCGAAACTGTACCCTATGATAAAACCGATGGCAATTTTTTTTTACCAATCCTTTCTGTTGGTCCTAAGGAAGCTGCACACCAAATAAAAATTCTTAGTGCCGTGCAGTTTTGGAGATATGGGCGTTTTAAATTTTTTCTATTTTTAGCTCCTGCGGTTCCCACCGGGCTGCGGGAAATTCTTTTTTTGCATAAATCAAGTACTCATGACCCAATAAGCCCTCACATAAAATTTGGTTCAAATCAGCCTCTCGGTTTGGAAAATAGAAATTTTGGGCGGGGCATAAAATTTTGCCCCTCCCATAATGATGCCAAGTATAGCCCCACAAACTTCTCTTGAACAAATCTGAGTCTACACCTCAAAAGGAAGCTGCACACCAAATATCATGTCTCTGCTACTGCTGGTTCATGAGAAGATTTACAAAGATTTTGGTGCCCCTTGGGGGCATGGCACCACCCAGGAGGAGGGGCAACTTCATTTGAACAAATCTGAATTGGCATTAGGTAATAAACATTTAGCCAACATTTGAATAAAATTGGGCTAGTGGTTTAGGAGGAGAAGTCGATAATGTAAAGTTAACGCCGGACGGACGACGACGGACGACGGACAGAAAGTGATTAGTAAAGCTCCCCTTGAGCTTCGCTCAGGTGAGCTAAAAACATTGTTCCTGAGAATACAAAGGATACACTGTGGTACAATGAATCAGGAATCATCAAACATCGAGCTGGTGGAACACTGATAAGCGTGCAGAAACATCTCGACATGAAGAGGATTATAAAAAGAATGAGTCTTTAGAGACGGCACATGCGCACTGGCAACGAATGTTGTGGAGTTGTACTTGGGAGAGAGCATCCCGTACTGGGTCTGCGCCGGTTGCACTCGACCCAGTTTTGGCTTATTTTTTATTGGTGCTTTTGCACCACTTTTCTTTCCCAACTTGCTTGGGAAAGACAAAAATAGAGAGTATTTTATCCGAGTTAGGGACTTCCACTGTAGTGCAAGACTGAAGTAAACAATTGTGAGTAGGTTGATAAGAAATACAAGATATAAGGTCGCATTTTTTAACATCACTATTTTCGATACTCATCCACATTGATCTGCCATTTTTAAATTCAGTTTCAAACACCCATCCCCTAAGGCAAACAAGAGGCCCCATGAGGCATGAGGTGCTCACCTGACAAAGTTATTTAAAGAAGGATTTAATTATCAACTATGGCCAGTGAAAACTAGAGGAATGAAGTCCTATAACTATTCATAACTCTGTTGTCCAGAATGATGATCTTTCTGGTATTAAGATTGTAGCACACAAATAATTGCAACATTTCCAATAATGGAAAATAGGGAGGCCAAACATCAACCTAGGGACTTAACTTGAACTGACTTGAACTAACCCCAACTAAATCAGGATTTTGACCAATGGATCTGAAGAAGCGGATTTTCAAAGATTATTCCTCATATTGGAAAACTGAAGAGCTCAAATATTAATCCAGAGATTTGATTTTTACAAATGTGTATAACATATATCAAAAGATTCTGATTGGATGTACATAAGAGGATTTTTTAAAGAATATTCCTTACATTGCAACAAGTTAAAATCTGGGCTCCAGCAAGAAGCCCAAATAATAAATGAGGGACTTGATTTGAACAACCTTGAAACCAGTCCCCATAAGGAAGCTGTATATCGAACATCAAAAGATTCCAGCTGGTGGATGGGAAGAAGACGATTTTCCCCCATATTGCACTAAGTTAAAATTCAGGCTCTCATGCAGAGACTAATTATTAACCAATGGACTTGTTTCGAACAAACTTGATTCCAACCCATGTAAGGATCCTATATACTATATATTAAAAGATTATGACTAGTGGTTCTGGAGAAGAGTTTTCAAGATTATTTCTCATATTGGACGAAGTTAAAATTCGAGCCCAAATATTAAACCAGGGTCTTGGTTTGAAGAAACTTGAATCTGACTCTGCCAAGTATTAACTGAGGGACCTGATTTGAACAAACTTGAATCCGACACTTGTAAGGATGCTGTATATCATATATCAAAAGATTTTGAATAGCGATTTGGACAAGAAGATTCGAAAAACATTATTCCTCACATTGGACGAAGTAAAAATTCAGGCTTCAATAGAGAGCCCAAGTATTAATCCCAAGGCTTGGTTTTTACAAACCTGAATCTGATTCCACTAAGGATAGTGCATACTACATATCAAAAGATTCTGATTGTGAGTTCGTGAGAAAAAGATTTTTAAACAATATGCCTCATATTGCACCAAGTTAAAATTCAGGCTCCCATAGAATGCCCAAACATTAATCGGCAGACTTGATTTGAACAACTTTAAACTGCCCCCTATAAAGATACTGTATACCAAACATCAAATGATTTTGACCAATGGATCTGAAGCTTTTTAACAATTATTCCCCATACTGCATTAAGTTAACATTCAGGCTCCCATAGAGAATCCAAATATTAACCACTGACCTTGATTTGGACAAGCTTGACTCTGACCCCTGTAGTGATTCTGAATTACATACATCAAAAGATTCTGACTTGTGGTTCAGGAGAAAATTTATTTATTTATTTATTGGTGTTTAAGGTCATACTTATGCACAATGGTTAATTATGACCATGAGTTTTACGGGTGGAGGAAGCCTGAGGACCCGGAGAGAACCACCAAGCATCGACGAGCAACTGTAGGCTTTTCAACATTCTAACTCTGTTCAAGCTCCGCTCAAGCAGGGTTCCAGCGGTTGAAGATGTGCATCATCGACGTGCAGTATGCCTTAGTACACAGCGTCATCGTGCCCCCATGTAGGCAACTGGAATGAAGTGCCTTGCCCAAGGACACAAGGCGGGTCATCCGGAGGGGGATCAAACTCGAGACCTCTAGCACAGAAGGCCAACAGTCTACCATTGAGCCACCGTGCTCCTCAGGAGAAAAGGGAGTTTCAATGAATATTTCTTGCCATTGGGAGCTCAAATATTAACTGCAGGACTAGATTTGAAGAAATGTGAATCTGGCTCCTGTAGCAATGCTGTATACCAAATATTAAAAGATTCTGACTGGTGGTTCTGGAAAAGAAAATTCTTTAAAGAGTTCTTATATTACATCAAGTTATAATTTAGGCTCCTGTACTGAGCTCAAATATGAACCAAGGGACTTAATTTCAACAAACTGATTCCCTTATGGATGCTGCATACCAAATATCAAAAGATTCTGATCAATGGTTCTGAGAAGATTTTAATTTTTGCAAATATGCTGATCCAGAATTTTTCCATTTTCTACACAGTACACTATTACCCAACTGAAGGCAATTTAGTTACCATTCCATTGTACTGGTCCTAAAGATGCTTCATGGAAATAACAGATCTCTGTTCCGTGCAGTTTGGGAAATAGTTTAGCTCCTGGGGTTCCCACAGGGATGCGAGAAAGATTTTTCTTGCACGAATCAAATACTTTTACTCAAAAATACCACATACCAATTTGGTTCAAATCAGCTCATTTCTTTGGAAAATATAAATTTTGTGTGTGCCAAAAGTATTGCCCCTCGCATAACAAAGGCAGCAAGAGCTATTGCTGTGAAAAATATGCCGACAACTTTTATAACATGTACAGAGCGACTTGTCATAAGGATCTCTTACACCAAATTTCATTCAAATCCATCCACTCACTGCTGAGACATTGATGCTCATAGATGAATGATGGATAGATGGATGGAGACAGATAGACAGATGTGAACCAGAAAGTGGGGTATAAATATCGCACCATAAACTTTGTTTGAACAAACTTGATTCCTCACCTCAAAAGAAAGCTCAGTATTTATTTACTGGTGTTTAAGACCACATACTTATGCACCATGGCTAATCGTAGCAGTGACAGTGTTACGGGTAGAGGAAGCTGGAGTACCCAGAGAGTACCACTGAGCATCAACAAGCAGCTGTCAGCTCCTCAACATTCTAACTCTGTCCAAGGACCACTCAAGCAGGGTTATAGCGGTTGAAGACATGTGCACCATCGGTGTGCCATGCCCAAAGACATAATGCGGGGTCATCCAGGATGGGGATTAAACTCGGGACTCTAGCACAGAAGTTCAACAGTCTATCACTGAGTCACCGCACTCCCCTAGAAAGCACAGTACCCAATATACAGTCATTGTACCCACTGGCTCAAGAGAAGATTTTTTTCAAAAATATGGGAGCATTTGCCCCCAGTCCCATCCTATGGGGCTGGGTAAGTTGATTTGGACAAAAAACAGATTTGATGTCAGAACAAATAATCACCTCAAATTTTACTGAATCCATCCAGCTCTTTTTGGAGAAGTCGCAAACACCATGTTCATAGACTAAAGTTATTTTGAGGATTTAATTAGAATATGGGGCTAGTTAACATGGCTGGCAGAGGAATGAAATCATGTAATTATTTTATAACTCTGTTGCCCATGCAAGATGATTCTTTTTTATATTGAGTTGCTACACTGAAATAAAGTCCAGATTTTCAGTAACGCAAAACTAGGAGACCAAATACCAGCCCAGAGATTTGATCAAATCTGCCAATCAGTTCCACAAACAAAACTAGAATTATCATTGAAGGTGATAGATTAATACCCCCACTTCTGGCTTACTAGAATGCACCTCTGAATGTTGAGCTTGATAAAACATAATAAATAGAAGTTCATGGGAGATAACCTGGTTGAAATTGTTGCAGATCAAATATTTTGAATATGCATATGCACATTTGTTAGTCAGAATGTTTGAGAAGTTTGATCAAATGGTTGATTAATGACAGAGATGTTCCACACCACAAACATCTCATGTGCAAATCAAAATTAAATCTTCTAAATTGAAGGGGAGATAACCTGGTAAAAATCATTACAGATGAGACATTTGAAAATATGCACATGTTCACCTCATTAGTGACCATGTTCAAGAAGTTTCATCAAAATCGGTTCAATAATGTAGGAGGAGTTGTGCACAAAGAATCTCATTTGAAGATACATAATAAATCTAAGTTCAGGGGAGATAATCTGGTGAAATTGTCAAAGATGAAAAATTTTAGAATATGTGCCTGTTCACTTGCTAGTCATGTTTGAGATGTTTCATCAAGATCAGTTAAAAAATGTAGGAGTAGTTGCATGCACAAAAATATCATTTACAAATCTATATTAAACCTTCCAAGTTGAAGGGGACATACCTAGTAACAATCATACCAGATTGAAAATAAGGCAATATGCACATGTTTACTCATTAGTTGCCATGTTTGAGAAGGTTCATTGAAATCGGTACAATATGTAGGAGCTGAGCACAGAAGAATCTCATATAAAAATCCATAATAAATCTAAGTTCAGGGGAGATAACCTGGTTAAAATTGTCAGAGATGACAAAATTTTAGAATATGTGCAACTTCATTAGCTAGTCCGAATGTTGAGAAGTTATCAAGAATGTATAACCTAATAAAACTGCATAAAGATTTTGGTTCAGATTGACCAGCTAGTCTGAAAATAGATACTTTGTGTGGGCCATGAAAAGGCTCAGAATTTTCCTAATACCAGCAGTATTACGGGTGGGGGTGGGGGGGGGGGGGGGGGCAGAGTATGGCACAAAGAAAGAGAGGGCTTTTTTTTCTACCAATCTCTACGACTCCTAATGAAACTTGACATCAAAAGAAATTTTTCTTTTGTTCTACATACAAACAAGAAGTGCACATGAAGGTGTGAGGTTGTGGTGGCAATCAGAGAGTGATGCATTCATAACCCGGTTATCAATCATATTCCGATTGTCAAATGTGGAATGTATGTCCAAGTTACAATGTTAACAAGGTCAGAATTTGAAAAAATTATTTAAGGCCCATCACTCTTTAACGAGAAATCGGACAGTGCCAGTTTTCGAACTTGCTTGAGATATTATTGCAAAAGATCTGTAAGACAAATATTAATCAAATCTGAGAAGCTTGTTCAAGTTATTTTGCTAACAGTGTGAGGACATCCGGATGTTTGCCAACTCTGATGCACACAACTGCGGCCAAACCATAGGTCTCGGTTAATACAGCTTAACTAACAGAACACCACTAGAGGCACAACATATGTCCGTCAAAATTGGAACATGTACAAGTTTCTCAGGGTAAAGTTTGAAATTTTTGTTGACTCAACCATGTCTGCTCATCCCTCCCCCCCCCCCCCCCCCCCCCCCGCTCCAATTATTGCCCATTCCCCTGCCATGTCTGGGGTAACGGGTAATTCACCTGTTTTCACATTTTCATATTAAGCGATCTGAGGTCTTAAAAAAATGGTAGCATCCATTTTATTCATAAGATAACTTCTAAAGGGCTGCAAGGCTGCTGTAGAAGATTCTCCTTGCCGTTTACAATGGTAGCGTCCATTCATTGACAGGTTAACTTCATTGATAACGATTGACAATAGGTAGTGCCAAGGAAAAGGACATTTTGAGGATCATAACAGCTATAACAGACGAGGATTCTCGTCGTTTAAAAATAAAATGGTGTTATCTGCTCCTGTTACATGCACAACGACAATTGATGATCAACATGGGTGCAAAAGTTTGAACAATAAAGCAAGTAAAATGTTGGAGTAGGCGACACAATAGTGTAATGTTTCAAGTATTAAAAAGGGACATAACTCTGGAAATACAAAATAGAGTTACCTGCTCTTGTCACATGCACAACAGCAATTGGTGATCAACATGTGTGCAAAGTTTGAACAATATAGCATGTAAAATGTTGAAGGAGAAGGCGACATAATACTGTAATGTTTTCAGTACTAAAAGGGACATAACTCAGGAAATACAAAATGGAGTTACCTGCTCTTGTCACATGCACAATGGCAATTGGTGATCACCATGTGTGCAAAGTTTGAATGAAAGTGTCAATGACACTGTAGCTCAACTTGTTAAGACATGTACATGTATAGTATGTGACACAGCAATGACAAACATCTAGGTAATGACCTGATAACAAAGGTACATATAAACTATTGTAATGGTCTGTACATAAATACTGACCGTAGCCTGTAACAAATGTATAGGTAAAGTATTGTAAAGGTGGGCGACAGTCAGATGCTAAACTAGAAAAGAAATCTTTGAGTACCAGAGTGGGTCTGACTGAACCCCAAAATATTTGTTCTCATAGCACAGTGATAACAAAGGCACCCCAAAACACTTGTTCCTGTCCCAAGGTGATAACAAAGGTACCCAAGAAGTTTCATGAAGATCAGTTCATAAATACGAGCCATATAGAAGTTGACAAAAGACTGATTGGACCTAATTTCATTACAAAATGGCCACTGGCAGTCATCTTGAATTTCAGACCACACCCAGAAACACTCTTTCTCGTCCCAAGGTGATAACAAAGGTACCCAAGAAGTTTCGTGATGATCGGTTCTTAAATACAGCCTCTAGCCCGAGCCGTATTGACATGTGCACTTACTGTGTGTAAGTGGCACTGAAAAAATCATATAATTCATATAATTTCTGCACGAGAAAAAAACCTGTATTATATGTGATGTATCCCATGGTACTAAACATTCACACAAAAAATTATTCAAATTAGCACTTTCATATGGACTGCGCAAAAATCTGATTGCACCTAATTTTGAACAAAATGGCTGCCATCGGCCATCTTGAATTTCGGACTGGACCCCAAAACATCGTTCTCGTCCCACGGTGATACCAAAGGTACCCAAGAAGTTTCGTAAAGATCGGTTCATAAATTCGGCCTCTAGCCTGAGTCGTATTGGCATTTGCATTTACAGTGCTGAAAGTAACACTAAATACATCAAAGTTAGTCTAATTTGCATAATTTACGCACAGGAAAAAAAACCCGTATTATATGTGATGTCAGGGACCAGCCGTGAGGGCGACTAGGGCGATTAAGTCGCCCTTCTAAGCCCAAAAGTCACCTAGAAAAATAGTCGGGGCGATTACAAGTCGCCCTCTAAAAATTGGCCAAAATGAGAAAAGGCTGAACTGAGTGATGCGAGGTTTACATGAAAACGAGTATTTTCAAAAATCGAATGTGCTCGAGTGTGATAAATGGGCATTTTAATTCGTCAAATAAACGTCCATTTATTTGAAATCACACGACAAGCAATTGTCCATTGTCGCTTCTGGCGGATTTTTTTATTTCTATTTTGTTGCGTTCCAGTCGGAGCTTCAAGTGTCGAAACGAAAATAGGTGACTTACGCGACTCACAAAACAACCCAGTTTGAAAGTAGGTTACGTCGCTTAGGATGCCGAAAATGTATACACAACGGACGTATTTTATAACACATTATTTTCATTTCGATTTGCTGACGACTGTTAACTGTTGGGCTGTCTATTCCCAGAAAAACACGAATGGAATTGAAACACATGAAAAAAAAGCTTTAGTGATGTCAAGAAAAGCTTTGTACAGGACACAAGTGTGCATGTGGACGATCTTGAAAAAGGGTCCTCCTAAACATCGGAATGACATGAAATGACGCGGAATGACACCGGAATGCCATAAAAATGATGCGGAATGACATTTCCTTTACAACATACTCGACCCCAGAATGTATTTTGTTTATTAACTAACAAAGTACCTCCCAAGCAACCTTCTTACATCTGGTCCTGTTCACACTTTCAGACTTAGGAAATTATTAGCTTAGTAGACTTTGTTGAAAGGCAACCACAGGAGGGTGATGGGGGATTGGCACGAAGAAGAGGTGAGGGGTCATGAAGGAGAAGGTAGCAGTGGGGGATTTTCAGTCAATAATTACATTGTGATTTTTTAACCTGGCACAGATGCATCATAGACAACTGGACCTGGATTATTTGTACGTTAATGGAGGACCATAAATTGAAAATATGAAGGGGCGGTGGGGGTGGTACATGAATATTCTTAATTTTCCCCACTTGCCTATGAAGTCTCCCTACATGACTCTGCAGTCTCCCTATTTTTTCTGGAGGGAGACTTGAAGTCTCCCTAAAATTCCCCCCTAAGCTGGTCCCTGTGTGATGTATCCCATGGTACTAAACATTCATACAAAAAAATTTTCAAATCAGAGCTTTCATATGAAAGTTCTGCGCAAAAATCTGATTGCACCTAATTTTGTACAAAATGGCTGCAGCAGCCAACTTGAATTTCGGACCGGACCCAAAAACACTCGTTCTCGTCCCACGGTGATAACAAAGGTACCCAAGAAGTTTCGTAAAGATCGGTTCATAAATACGGCCTCTAGCCCGAGCCATATTGAATTGTTGGTGGACAGACGGCCAGACAGACAGATGGACGACTGACCATGGCATAAGCTCAAATTTGACTTTCGTCAAAGTTGAGCTAACAATATAGCATGTAAAATGTTAAAGGAGTAGGCAACACAATATCGTAATGTTTTAAAAGTACTAAAAGAGACATAACTTTGGAAATACAAAATGGAAGTTACCTGCACTTGTCACATGCACAACAGCAATTACTGATCAACAAGGTAGCATGTAAACCTTTGGAGGAGTAGGCGACACAATGAAAATGTCAATGACACTGTAGCTTAACTTGTCTGTATATTATGTTTGATGAAAGGGATCATGTTCAATGTTTATGAAAGGATTATGAAATAAGACAAGAATTGTGATAATTGGGAATATGTTAATTTCTGTTCCCTGTATGCTATGTTTTCAATAAAAATAATATGAGATGTAGACTGTACTAAAGAATTGAGGGGTGGGTTTATGTGGCCCTCACAGTTAATGTATATCAACGAAGTTACCAATTTAGGGTGAAATTATTCCAAAACGAGTCATCCTATCAAGTTACAATGAAATCCCTTCATAAATACAGCCTGCAGACTGTGCTAAACGTTTTGGGGCTTCGGGCCTGTTAAGCCATCACGGTTGACCGATCGTAACCAAAAGGGGACGTCCTCATCTAGATATTATACTGAGTCATCCTACCAAGTTACAATAAAATCCCTTCATAAATATGATCTGTAGTCTGTGCTAAAGCTTTTCGGATTTTGGGCCCGGGCAGCCGTCATGGTCGAATGATTGTGACCAAAAGGGGACGTTCTCATCTAGGCATTATCTGGTCATCTTACCAAGTTACAATGAAATCCCTTCATAAATATGACCTGTAGACTGTTCTAAAGGTTTTTGAGTTTCAGGCCCCTGCAGCCATCACAGATGACCAATCATGACCATTAGGGGACATTCTCATCAAGACATGGAGTCATCCTACAAAGTTGCAATGAAATCCCTTCAAAAATATGACTTGTAGTCTGTGCTAAAGGTTTTTGAGCTTCGGGCCCCTGTAGCCATCACAGCTGACAAATCGCGACCAAAAGGGGACGTTCTCATCCAGACATTATATGAAGTCAACCTACCAAGTTGCAATGAAATCCCTCTACAAATATGACCTGTAGACTGTGCTAAAGGTTTTGGGGTTTTGGGCTCGGGCAGTCGTCACAGTTAACAGATTGCGACGAAATGGGGAAGTTCTCATCTAGATATTATACGGAAGCATCCTACCAAGTTATAATGAAATCCCTTCATAAATACGACCTGTAGACTGTGCTAATGGTTTTCTGGTTTTGGGCTTGGGCAGCCATCACGGTTGACCGATCGTGACCAAAAGGGGACGTTCTCATCTCGACATCATACAGAGAGTCATCCTACCAAGTTACAATGATATCACTCAATGAATATGACCTGTAGACTGCACTAAACATTTTCGGGTTTTAGGCTCGGGCAGTCGTAGTGGCTGACAAATCACAACCAAATGGGGAAGTTCTCATCTAGACATCATACAAAGGCATCATACCAAGTTACAATGAAATCCCTCAATATTAGATATGACCTGTAGACTGTGCTAAAAGTTTCTAGGTTTCAGGACCCATAACGGTTGACATATCACGACCAAATTGGAAAGTTCTCATCTAGACATCATGTGGAGTCATCCTAACGAGTTTCAATGAAATCCCTCAGTATTAAATATGACCTGTAGACTGTGCTAAAAGTTTCTGGGTTCCGTGACCAAAAGGGGATGTTCTCATCTAGACATGACCCCAAACCTGCATATGAAATTTCGTGACAATTAGACAAGAACTGCGAGGTGTAGCCTGTGCTAAAGGAAAATGTGAACAGACTCACAGACTAACAGACTTCCGCACGCATGATGGCAATAGATTATCTTGACTTTGTCAAGTTAAGCTAAAAATTGTTTATGAACAGACAGACAGAACGCTCCAACATTTCGGGTTTATGGGCTACCAAAAAAACATTTTGTATGTCCAAAACCTTATTTTACCCAGAACCCCACCCCCTCCACCCTAGAACTTATATTTAACCTTAACCCCACCCCTCCACCCAAAAACCACACCTTAACCCTACCTACCCCACCCTGACCCAAAACCCTAAAAGCCCACCCCAGACCCTAACCCCCACCCACCCCAGAACCTAATCCCCCAACCTTAAGCGCTACTCTGGGGCGACCCCTAACCCTAACCCCCAACCCACCCCTGACCCAACCCCACCCCAGCCAAACCAATAGAATTAGGATCTATTTTTCAGTTTAGGGGCTACTAAAACTAAAACCCCACCCCTGACCCCAATCCTACCCCCCCCCCCCTGGATCCTAACCCTCCCCAACCTTAAGCCCTACTCTGGAGCTACCCCTAACCCTACCCCATTCCTAACCCTAACACTACCTTAATTTGGAGGTAGCCCCTAATAATAATATCCCCTAAACCCCCAATGTTGGCCCGGACAGACAGACAGATGGACAACACCATAACATAATACGTCCATCAAAAAATGATGGGCATATAAAATTTAATCTGAAGTTTGTTATCTGTGCTTCTTTTTAATATCTGCCACTGATCTACAATTATCGCTTCATCAGTTGCCATTTTCTTTGTTAAGATGGAACTTGCCACTTGCTCCACATTTAAACTGTTACAGATACCTTTCTACACATAAATTCTGAAAGCTTGAACTTAACGAAAACATGAATTTGTCACCACAGACAACACGACAAGTGGTATTCATGACTTTGCAAAAGCAGACAACCAAATATAGTATTTGAAAGGAAAGGAAAAGCTGCCTGGGAATGGATGTCAGATTAAAAAGGAGGGTTACATGAACTAAAGGAGAGACTTTTACTCGATAAAATTTTTAGGGGCTGCATAATTTTTTTAGAGTTGGTCAGGCTACCCTGAACAAAGATAATTTTATTTTGGCCTCAGATGAACACAGTTTGCAGATATCATGTTCACCTGATATTTGCTAGCTCACACCAATACATGTATCATCAAGTGAAGTATTGTGGTTTATCTTTAAATGGCTACAGGTCATGTTTGAGAAGTTTCATTAAAATTGGGTTATAAGTGTTGGAGTTTCAAAGTGAGGGTATAATAATCCAATTAATTTGAGTTACATCAGTAAAACAAGTCATTGACTTTCATTAAAAGGGGAATCCTGCAGTTGCGAATAGGTCATAAGAAGCATGTCTCTCAAATTGATCATTTGATAATCAGTGCTTGCAAATAGGCCTGTCCGATATCCCGAGATGATCAAAATTTTGGTCAGGCAATCGATACAGGTGTAACATATGCCCAATGGGATAATCAGTTTCTGAATACAAAGTGGAAGTAAAGATTTGTATCATCCATAAGTACAACAAAATCAGAGACTATAAATTTCATGATGAACTGGACAGTGGTAGTCAATGACACTGAGATGGTTGATTGCAAAATAGCTAGTCCAGATTTGCTATTTGGGGGGAAAATTTTTGTGGATAGAAATTGGTATTAGTTATTTCCCCATATTGGGCCCAATATGGGAAATATTTGTTTAGCCATGGGGTTTTTGTACTTTTAGGTCAGTGCATTAAAACTGAAAATTGAAATTAAGTAATTTTTTTATTAAACAAGAGGCCAATTGTTTACTTAATCGCCACCTGATAAAACTGCTTAAATAAGAATTTAAGGTAACATTCAGTGTCTACATGTTAATGTTAATATAGTCAATCTAATTCAGCTGGGGGAGTGGGATGGGAGGAAAAGTCTCTGCTTGGTGAATTTTTTTGCATAATATCCCTCAAACCCCTTCAAAACACACTTTGAAGCAAAGAAAAAAAAATCACCCAGTGGACACCCACAGACTTCCCAACCCAACAGGGTGAAAATTAATTTTTTTTTTCATAAAATTACTCAAAATCCTTCAAATAATCTGTTTTGCTCAAAGAATCCCCCCTCACAGGCCTTAAACGGCCTGGTGGTCCCCATTTGAGCAAACATTAATCTTATGTACTCATATTTATATCTAACTAAAGTTTACCACAATCAGCTCTGTCAAGCATGAACACTATTCATTTAAACAAATAGTAAATTCTCCATTGAGTCCCATGTTAAATTTCAAGCACTTACAGTGTATACCAAAATCAGTCAAGCCTGACTCTTTGAACAAACAATAATTTAGGAGTCAAAGCCGTGCTATATAACAAATATCTAATCTGCTATGACACACTCAAAAGCAACTTTTTGGGCCATTCATTTCTGCTGGTCCTAGGAAAGTTTTCTAGCAAGCTCTGTTCTGTGAATTTTTTGTTTTCAACTACTATAATTCTCTCTACCCCCACCCCCACCACTCCGCACCAAAAAAAAAAAAAAAAAAAGGCATAAAAGAAATACTTATGACCCATTTATATACTACATGACAAATATGGTTCGAATCTGTCCACTGAATATGAAAATAGATATACTGAGTGTAACCCAAAATTTGGGAGCCCAAATTTTGACTTACTGAGTTTCTTTCAGAAAAAGTGAATCTGCATCACTAAAGTAAGTTCCACACAAGAAGTCTAAACATTATTGCAATTGGCTTATAAAAAGAGGATTTTAAAAGCATATTAACCTTATGGAGCATTAACCCCACCCTAAGGGATATAGTAATTTGGAAGAAAAAATCAGAAGTATAAATTCCACCAGTCTGAAGATGGCAGCAGCTTCATTTGAACAAAGGCGAAAAGGTTTACTCCAAAGATGGTCTGTGCCATAAATGAATGAATTTTGCCCAGTGGTTTTAAAGAATAAGAAAGATTTCACAGAATTTCACTTCAACCAGTAAATTCAAGTCTGTATGTTTATTTATTTATTGGTGTTTAAGGTCACATATTTCTGCACAATGGCTAAGCATGACCATGACAGTTTTACGGGTGGAGGAAGCCAGAGTACCCGGAGAGAACCACCAAGCAATGGCGAGTAACTGTCAGCTCCCCAACATACTAACTCCACACAAGCAGGGTTAGCATTGGTTGAAGACAAGTACACCATCAACGTGCAGTACGCCTTAGTACACAGCGTCACCGTGCCCCCATGTGGGCAATGGGAGTGAAGTGTCTTGCACAAGGACACAACGTGGTTGCTGCAGGTGGGATTCGAACCGAGGACCTCTCGGCTTGCAGCCTGCACCACTGTCTACTGAGCCACCGCGCGCCCCCCCCCCCCTAAAAAGTATGTATAACTAGAGGGGTATCAGTACCCCGTGGCTCACCGACAGGTGGCCAATGTAAAGGGGTGGCTGGAGTAAAAAGAAAAGAAGTTCAAAACCTGCACACAAAAGTCCAAAATTAAAGAAAATAAGCAGCTAAAGGGTTAAATAATATAATAATAACCCCTAAGAAGCATGCTAACATAAAATAGGAACCATGGCAATATGCTACAAGGTAAGTCTCCACTTTGAAGAAAAGAACTAGAGGGGGTATCAGTACCCCGTGGCACACCAACAGGTGGCCAATGTAAACGGGTGGCTGGAGTAAAAAAAAAAGTTCAAAACCTGCACACAAAAGTCCAAAATTAAAGAAAATAAGCAGCTAAAGGGTTAAATAATATAATAATAACCCCTAAGAAGCATGGAGATATGCTGCAAGGTAAATCTCCACTTGGGAGAAAGGAAAAAAACCCATCAAAACCTGCACGCAAACATCAAAATAAGTCTAAAATTTGATTCAAAGGGTTAAAATTAAGACAAAATACCCTGAAAAAGAGTTAAATGTTATAGTGAACCACCATAGCAATATGCAGAAACTCTACACTTGGAAGAAAGGGAAAAAAAAAACCCATGAAAACCTGCACGCAAACGTCAAAATAAGTCTAAAAATCTATTCAAAGGGTTAACATTTTTTTAAAAATGCACTGGAAAGATATCAATGTTATAATAACCACCACTGCAATATGCAGTGAGGTCAACCTCACTTGAAATTGTTTTTTTTTATCACAACCTGTACATAAAAGTAAGAAACTGTAAGCCTAAGTCCAAAAGCTGTACATAAAAGTCCAAAATTAAAGTAATTCAGCAGGAAAAGGGTTAAATAATACAAACATAGCCCTAAGATGCATGTTTACAAACAATAGTAAGCATGGACATATGCTGCAAGGTAAATCTCCACTTGGAAGAAAGGGAAAAAAAACATCAAAACCTGCACGCAAACATCAAAATATGTCTAAAATTTGATTCCAAGGGTTAAAATTAAGACAAAATACCCTGGAAAAAGAGTTAAATGTTATAGTGAACCACCATAGCAATATGCAGAAACTCTACACTTGGAAGAAAGGAAAAAAAAAAAACAATGAAAACCTGCACACAAACGTCAAAATAAGTCTAAAAATCTATTCATAGGGTTAAAAAATTTTTAAAAATGCACTGGAAAGATATCAATGTTATAATAACCACCACTGCAATATGCAGTGAGGTCAACATCACTTGAAATTGTTTTTTTTTATCACAACCTGTACATAAAAGTAAGAAGCTGTAAGCCTAAGTCCAAAAGCTGTACATAAAAGTCCAAAATTGAAGTAATTCAGCAGGAAAAGGGTTAAATAATACAAAAATAGCCCTAAGATGCATGTATACATACAATGGAAAGCATGGACATATGCTGCAAGGTAAATCTCCACTTGGGAGAAAGGAAAAAAAAACCATCAAAACCTGCACGCAAACATCAAAATAAGTCTAAAATTTGATTCAAAGGGTTAAAATGAAGACAAAATACCCTGAAAAAGAGTTAAATGTTATAGTGAACCACCATAGTAATATGTAGAAACTCTACACTTGGAAGAAAGGAAAAAAAAAAAAACCCATGAAAACCTGCACGCAAACGTCAAAATAAGTCTAAAAATCTATTCAAGGGGTTAAATTTTTTTTAAAAATGCGCTGGAAAGATATCAATGTTATAATAACCACCACTGCAATATGCAGTGAGGTCAACCTCACTTGAAATTGTTTTTTTTTATCACAACCTGTACATAAAAGTAAGAAGCTGTAAGCCTAAGTCCGAAAGCTGTACATAAAAGTCCAAAATTGAAGTAATTCAGCAGGAAAAGGGTTAAATAATACAAACATAGCCCTAAGATGCATGTTTACATACAATAGAAAGCATGGACATATGCTGCAAGGTAAATCTCCACTTGAAAGAAAGGAAAAAAAAAACATCAAAACCTGCATGCAAACATCAAAATAAGTCTAAAATTTGATTCAAAGGGTTAAAATTACGACAAAATACCCTGGAAAAGAGTTAAATGTTATAGTGAACCACTATAGCAATATGCTGAAACTAAAAAAAAATTTGAAAAGCCAAAAAATCAAAACCTGTACACAAAAGTTCAAAATATTTGAGAGCGGACGCCGACGCCGACATGAGTGCTATGCCATAGGCTCACACAACTAACGTTGGTGAGCCAAAAACAAACCACAAATCCTGCACATTAAAGTAAAAACAAAAGTATCACATTTGTTTCAATGGGTTAAAATTGAGAAAAATACCCGAATAATGTCACAGTAACCACCATGGCAATATGCCAGTAAGGTGAAACCCAACATGAAAAATATCCACTTGGAAGAAAAGAAAGAAAAACCTTAAAACCTGCACATAAAAGTTAAAAAAGTATCACATTTGTTTCAAAGGGTTAAAATTTAGAAAAATACCCTGAAAATGTTACAATAACCACCATGGCAATATGCCAGTGAAGTAAAACTCCACTTAAAAAAAATATCAAAACCTGCACACAAAAGTACAAAACCTGCACACAAAAGTCCAAAATTAAAGTAAATAAGCAGCTAAAGGGTTAAATAATATAATAATAGCCCCAAGAAGCATCCTAACATAAAATAGGAACTATGGCAATATGCTACAAGGTAAGTCGCCACTTGGAAGAAAAGAAAGACAAACCTCAAAACCTGCATATAAAAGTAAAAAAAAGTATCACATTTGTTTAAGGGGTTAAAATTGAGAAAAATACCCTGTCACAGAACCACAATGCCAATATGCCAGTAAGGTGAAACTCTACTTGAAAAATATCCACTTGGAAGAAAAGAAAGACAAACCTCAAAACCTGCACATAAAAGTCAAAAAAGCATCACATTTGTTTCAACGGGTTAAAATTTAGAAAAATACCCTGAAAATGTTACAGTAGCCACCAAGGCAATATGCCAGTGAGGTAAAACTCCACTTAAAAAAAATATCAAAACCTGCACACAAAAGTCCAAAACCTGCACACAAAAGACAAAAATTAAAGTAAATCAGCAGCTAAAGGGTTAAATAATATAATACTAGCCCCAAGAAGCATCCTAATATAAAATAGGAACCATGGCAATATGCTACAAGGTAAGTCACCACTTGGAAGAAAAGAAAGACAAACCTCAAAACCTGCACATAAAAGTAAAATAAGTCCAAAACCTGTACATAAAAGTCCAAAATTGAAGTAATTCAGCGGGAAAAGGGTTAAATAATACAAACTTAGCCCTAAGATGCATGTTTACATACAATAGAAAGCATGGCCATATGCTGCAAGGTAAATCTCCACTTGGAATAAAGGAAAAAAAAAAACATCAAAACCTGCACGCAAACATCAAAATAAGTCCAAAATTTGATTCAAAGGGTTAAAATTAAGACAAAATCCCCTGGAAAAGAGTTAAATATTATAGTGAACCACCATAGCAATATGCAGAAACTAAACAAAATTTTAAAAAGCCAAAAAATCAAAACCTGTACACAAAAGTTCAAAATATTTGAGAGCAGATGCCGACGCCGACATGAGGGCTATGCCATAGGCTCACACAACTAACGTTGGTGAGCCAAAAATGGTTAAAGCATCAAAAATAAACAAAACAGAAAGCGAATTTATGGAGGCTTATTTTGGGGGTTAAAATATTTTTAAAGAAATCAGAAAAAGGTTTTCATTAACAGTATTACATGTAATAAAATCTTTAGAACACACATCGAAGCTTTGAGAGGGTAAAATTAAAGATAATCATACAGGAACTAGATAAATTTTTTACAAGAAACAATGTGCACAGCATTGAAAAAGGTCTGATCAAGGCCAGGGCTGCAAATAAAAAAAATAATTGGTCCGGACGTGATGTCAGGCCCCAGACAATTTGGGCCGGACATGATAAATTTTGGGCCGGACATCCGAAAATGCCTAATTGAGGTCGATATATAGATGTCAGACACTCCCTTTCTTCTCCCAAATGACTAATTTCGCTCACTGTGACTCGATAATTATTATAATCCAATTGCATCATGCATGGGGAGGTAAGTAAAAGTTCCTTGAATGTTGGACAGGTGAAGAGACAAAGTGCAAGAATGGAGAAAGTCAAATCAGGTAATTAAAGAATGGTAATAGATCAATTTTCTTTTAATTGAAACAGGCATCATTCATAGTGAACAATTTATCAAACAATTTCAGCACTAAATCAACGATGAGTGGCCGGTTGGTCATGGCTTTTGCGGAAAAGAAGGGCAATGGTTTTGGTACTCGTGGACGACACCGCCTCCGAATTTAGGATGAGAGGCGTTGAAAATCGGGCGCGTTCGTGTGCATTATTTTTTCAAGAAGCGTTTTTTCTCATCAAACGTTCATTTTGAATTGCCCGTCATGTCGATAACTTAAGCCAAATCCAGAGATTATCAAAGCAAAACTCGTGATATTCGCTTGTGTTGTAATGCATCTGGGGTTTGTTTATTTTGACAGTGAATGTTTTCAAAAACGTCCGTGCTGTTTTGACCAATCATGGATTTGCACATCAAGGGAGTTAATTTAACAGCTGTGGCTCTGATGGGGCATTACAAATTATTGTTTTTTTATGAACAAAACGAACACACCTTTCAAAAATATTTATACTGAGAAGGCCGTGGGGCTGGTGCCGGGACGCAGAAGATTTTAATAATTGAATGTCCGTCATAGAGACTACTGCGACGGCAGTGTGGTTGGGCTGGGTTGATTTTACACAGATGACTGTAGTAATTGACCGCCGGACATGAAGACCAACCGCAACTGATTTCGGCCAGACAGTATGGTGAATTCAGCCGGACATTGTCCGTGTCCGGACGCTTATTTGCAGCGCAGATCAAGGCATCAATAAAATCTTTGAAAGCTGAGAATGCTTCATACCAAAATATAGAACCTTAGTGAGCACGCTCACATACCCCACGCGCCCCGATATTTCAAGCTCTAATCATTTTTTAAAAATAAACATAGATTCTAGGAATACTGCAGAAAACAGTGTTCTGTAGTTTCAATGGTATTGAAAGAATTCAAGCAAAGAAAAAGCCCGGAAAACTGTAATTTTGATGAACTTTTCAAAGTCTATGGGGTCGTAATTTTGGTAAAAATCAGTGGAGCGGAACAAAACCCAAACTTGTTCTGTAGGCCACCATGTTAGACTAACATATCAAAAATCAGCTCAATATCTGGAAGCGTGTAGGAAAAAAGTCCGGAAAACTGTAATTTTGATGAACTTTTCAAAGTTCAAGGGCCGTAATTTCGGTAAAAATCAGTGGAGCAGAACAAAATGCAAACTTGTTCTGTAGGCCACCATGTTAGACTAACATACCAAAAATCAGCTCAATATCTGGAAGCGTGTAGGAAAAAAGTCTGCAAAACTGTAATTTTGATGAACTTTTCAAAGTTCAAGGGCCATAATTTCGGTAAAAATCAGTGGAGCGGAACAAAATGCAAACTTAATCTGTAGGCCACCATGTTAGACTAACACACCAAAAAACAGCTCAATATCTGGAAGCGTGTAGAAAAAAAGTCCGGAAAACTGTAATTTTGATGAACTTTTCAAAGTTCAAGGGCCGTAATTTCGGTAAAAATCAGTGCAGCGGAACAAAATGCAAACTTGATCTGTAGGCCACCATGTTAGACAAACATACCAAAAATCAGCTCAATATCTGGAAGCATGTAGAAAAAAAGTTCGGAAAACTGTAATTTTGATGAATTTTTCAGAGTCCAAGGGCCGTAATTTCGGAAAAAATCAGTGGAGTGGAAAAAAAATGCAAACTTGATCTGTGGGCCACCATGTTAGACTCACATACCAAAAATCAGCTCAATATCTGGAAGCGTGTAGAAAAAAAGTCCGGAAAACTGTAATTTTGATGAACTTTTCAAAGTTCAAGGGCCGTAATTTCGGTAAAAATCAGTGCAGCGGAACAAAATGCAAACTTGATCTGTAGGCCACCATGTTAGACAAACATACCAAAAATCAGCTCAATATCTGGAAGCATGTAGAAAAAAAGTTCGGAAAACTGTAATTTTGATGAATTTTTCAGAGTCCAAGGGCCGTAATTTCGGAAAAAATCAGTGGAGTGGAAAAAAAATGCAAACTTGATCTGTGGGCCACCATGTTAGACTCACATACCAAAAATCAGCTCAATATCTGGAAGCGTGTAGAAAAAAAGTCCCGAAAACTGTAATTTTGATGAATTTTTCAGAGTCCAAGGGCCGTAATTTCGGTAAAAATCAGTGGAGCGGAAAAAAATGCAAACATGATCTGTAGGCCACCATGCTAGACTCACAAAACAAAAATCAGCTCAATATCTGGAAGTGTGTAGAAAACAAGAGGCCCCACGGGGCCTGAAGCGCTCATCTTGTACAGAACACAATTTAAACAGAGTCCAAGAATGAGTCTACATTAAGCAAGCCATCTCCATAGGCTACACTGTCAATCCTGGAGTCCCTCAGGAGTGACAAAAATAATCTGGGCATCATGCCTTTTCTTCAGTTGATCAAAAGTAAAATGTAGAGCTCCCCTATGAAGCCCCTTGATACAACCTATGTGGATTAATCTTAGTACCTCTAGAGGGTATTGAATACAAAATTTTTAATTCTTCAGCAAAATGGCCAATTCTGGCTCCCATAGAGAGCCCAAATATTAACCCAGACTCTTGATTTGAACACAGTTAAATCTGACTTCCCTAGAGATGTTGTGTACTGAATATGAAAGCATTCTGACTGTTGGATCTGAAGAAGAGAAATTGTAAAGAAATTTCTTCGAATTGCACTAAGTTCAAATGTGGGCTATCATAGTGAGCCCAAATATTGACCTATGGATCCAATTTGAACAAACTTGAATCTGACCCCCCTAGAGATGTTGTATACCAAATGTGAAAGCATTCTGACAAGTGAATCTGAAGAAGAAGATTTTTGAAGAAATTCCCTCATATTGTACTAAGTTAAATTTCATGTTCCCATATGGAGCCCAAATATTAACCTAGGCACTCGAATTGAACAACCTGGAATCTGACCCCCCTAGAGATGTTGTATACCAAATATAAAAGCATTCCGACTGGTGGATCTGAAGAAGAAGATTTTTAAAGAAATTCTCTCATATTGCACTAAGTAAAAATTTGGGCTACCATAGTGAGCCCAAATATATACCTAGGGATTTGATTTGAACAAACTTGAATCCGTCCCCCATAGAGATGTTGCATACCAAATATCAAAGCATTCTGACTGATGGATCTGAAGAAGATGATTTTTTTAAATTACCCTCCATATTGAACAAAGATAATATTTGGGCTTCCGTAGGAAGCCCAAATATTAACTTAGGGACTTGGTTTGAACAATCTAGAATCTGACCCTCATAACAATGATGTATACCAAATATTAAAAGATTCTGACTGGTAGTTCTGAAGAAGAAGATTTTTAAAGAATATTCCCCATATTACCCTATGTTAAAACTTCGGGCTCCTGTAGAGAGCCCAAATATGAACCAATGAGCTTTATTTCAACAAACTTTTATCTGACCCCCCTATGAATGCTGTATACCAAATATCAAAAGATTCTGATGATTGGTTCTGGAGAAAAGATTTTTAATTTTTGCAAATATGCTGACTTAGCATTTTTTCGATGCCCATTACAGAACACCCTAACATAACCGATGGCAATTTTTTTTTACCATTCAATTCTACTGGTCATAAGGATACTTCATACCAAATAAAAGCTCTCTGTTCCGTGGGGTTTGGGAAATATGGGTGTTTGAAAATATTTCTATTTTTAGCTCCCAGGGTTCCCATGGGGATGCAGGAATTTTTTTTTTTGCATGGGTCAAGTACTTATGACCCAATACTACCACAAACCAAATTTGGTTCATATCGGACCATAGGTTCAGAAAATAGAAATTTTGGGCGGGGCCAAAAATCTTACCCCTCCTATTACAAAGCCAAATATTACTTTACGAACTTCGTTTGAACAAACTTGATTCTACACCTCATGTGGAAGCTCCATAGCAAATATCAAGTCATTGTACACACTGGTTCTTGAGAAGAAGATTTTTAAAATATTTTGGAGCATTTTCCCCCACTCCCTCCCTATGGGGCTGGGCATGCCGAGTTGAACAAAAATGAAATGCCCCTTTGGGACCATCACTCACACAAACTTTCACTTGAATTGGCCCAGTGGCTTTGGAGGAGAAGACCAAAACATGGTGTTGACGGACGACGGACGACAGACGACGGACGACGGACGGGAAGCGATGAGATTAGCTCAGCTTTGTCAAGATGAGCTAAAAAAGTCCGGAAAAGAAGTAGGACTGACGGACGGACCAGTCAAAAACATTATACCCCAGCAACTTCGTTGCGTGGGGTATAATAACAGTTCTCTGTTCCTTGTGGTTTGGGAAAAATGGGCTTTTGAATTTTTTTCTTAATTTGTAAACGCTTCCCTGAAAATCTTCGTCATTTTGCAATTTGAAGTTTGAGTGGGGAGGAAAAAGTGAGGGCCCTGCCCCCTCCCCCTTAGGCCCCTATGGTGCCATCACTGGTTAGGGGACATGCCCCCCACCCCCAATTTCAGTTTTGTCCCCCATGTTGACCCATATAGGGAATATATAGTCATGAAATTTTAATATCTAGATGTTTACGCTCGTAAGAAGTTTGACCCATAGAAAGAGGATCAAACACTTTTGGACTCAGAGACAAGGAAATTGCATTTTGTTGTTGTTTTTTTTTTTTTTTTTGGGGGGGGGGGGGGGGGGGGGTTATTGAATTTCAAAATTTTTCCTAGCGAAGGCCCCTGAACCCTTCCAAAGAAAGGGGCACACCCTTTCTCATGCTTGCCCTCATTTTGTGGTTCAGATCATGCTGCACATCATATTCTGGGGAGGTGGGAGGAGAAGATCTTTGAAAATCTACCAACCAGAATCAAAGAATGGATCTGGCGGTCATGTTTTTCAACCCATGGGAACAAAATGAGGATCGTTTGTAGAGGACCTCCCATAGACCATTCCTGCCAAGTTTGGTTCACGTCGGCTCAGTAGTTCCAGGGAAGAAGATGAAAAAGTGATTTCAATAGGGTTTCTCTAGTAACTATGAGCTGCAATTGAATCCATGTTTGCAACCTGATCAACATAAATGAGGATCGTTGATAGTGGGGTTCCCAGTCATCAACTATGCAAAGTTTCAAAACATTTGGCCCTCTGGTTTCAGAGGAAAAGATTTTTCAAAATCCACCAATCATAATCAAAGAATGCGTCTGGCAGCCATGTTTGCAAACCCAGGGGAACAAAATGAGGATCGTTTGTAGAGGACCTCCCATAGACTATCCCTGCCAGGTTTGGTTTACGTCAGCTCAGTAGTTCCAAAGAAGATGAAAATGTGATTTTTCATACGGTTTTTATAGTAATTGTAAGCTGCAATCATGGCCATGTTTGTAACCCAATCAACATTAAATAGGGATCATTGGTAGAGGGGGTCCCAGTCATCATTTATGTGATGTTTCAATACATTTGGCCTGGCGGATGCAGAGAAGAAGATTTTTTTGAAAATCTACCATCAGAATCAAAGAATGCCTCTGGAAGCCATGTTTTTCATCCGACGGGAACAAAATGAGGATCTTTTGTAGAGGACCTCCCATAGACCATTCCTGCCAAGTTTGGTTCACACCGGCTCAGTGCTTACAGAGAAGAAGATGAAAATGTGAAAAGTTTATGGACGACGGATGCCAAGTGATGTGAAAAGCTCACATGGCCTTTTAGGCCAGGTAAGCTAAAAATGAATTATTGCGTAAGTCGGCAATTTGGGAGGGTCAATCAAGTGAAAAAATATCACTTAGTGTGAAAAAATATAATTCAGATCCAGCATATATTGACAATTAAGAAACACCAAATTATCTGTTCCTACTGAATGTCTGATATTTCGGTCGTTATTAAAGTGTAAATCACTTAAGCTTAAATTGTCACCTGAGGTAATTTTACCAGAAAAGGGACATGCTGGGTCCCCGATTGCATTTGATATTGCCCCTTAATGGTAAAACCTCCAATCACAGTAAATCTGGGGCCTGAAGTCTAGGGACCTCCAGTAGTTGAAAATAAGGGAGTTTGTCGTAAGTTCTGTTCGCAATGTTTGGGGACTTTCGCGCCAATTTCTCTAGAAAATAGACTTTAATTTGAATACAGGTGTAATTGGGTTTATAGCCAACAGATAGACAACCTCCAGATTGTGAGTCAGAACGTTTACTTGCCAGGTGTGGCGACATATGAGGCTCAGCACAATCAATATTTGGTTTGGCTGTATTCACATGATACCATGCCTGGCACGTAAACAGCCATTAGATTCATGACCTGTCAACACCAACGGTGATGCATTGTGCAAGTTATCAGTCAAAAGCCAAAAATGTTAATAGATGGACAGACAGAAGGACAGACAAATGGAGAAGGATGGTCAGACAGATGGACAGACTGATTACATAAAATGACCGTTTTTCAAATGGGCATACGAAAACTGTCTGGTTAAGGGTTAATGTTAACTTAAGTTGAAGCAATTAGCACACACGTAAAATTTGAGAGCCCAAGGATACCAATGGTTGCCTGGAATCATGTATAGCAAAACAAGTAAGAAATTCCACACTACTACTTTTTCAACATTGATGACCTAAAAAATGCTATTTTTAACGATTCAAGTCCCATAATTCTGGAACCACAAATCTGAAAATTGTCAAAAAAGGAAAGGGAGCTTCATTTAAGAAATCTCAATAGTGTGTATATAAATTATGAGAATCAGTCAAAACAAACTGGAGTAATGATATGACATGCGAAAAACTTGTCATTTTTTTATGATTAAAGTCCCATACATGACACATCTGAAAAACGTAAAAATTGAAAGGTGTGTTGCCTTTACTGATTATAACCTTGTTACAAAATTTCAAAAGATTCAGTGAAAGCATTATTGTGTTATCATATGACACATAAAAAAATTGCCAATTTCTTAAAGATTCAAGTTCCATAACTCTGGAAAGAAACAACAGAAAACCATCAAAAATGAAAGGCAGCTTTGTTTGATCAATTTCAATATTGTGTATAAATATTATGCGAATTGGTCACAGGAAACTTGAGTTAACGTACAACAGGAATATGCTGATGGACAGACAGACAGTCAGACAGACAGATGGACACAGTGATTACTCTTGGGCTTCCACCGAATGTCGGTAGGGCCCCAATAATTATACTGTTTGACAAGTGTATTTTTTTTCTTTTCATATAATGAAATGAATAAGGTCCCTCGCAAACATGTTTCAAAAGCTTATCTATTAATAGTAAGGTTCACAAATTGTAACCAAGCACGCTGTTACATTATGCAGTTGCAAGATACTGATTTTGTACCGAGGTGGGGGGGGGGGGGGGGAGGTGGGAGGGGGCTGATACATGCTGTATTGAGGTATTTACAGACCCAATACATACTTATTGCGAGATAAATTATCACAGATGTGAATTTTTATGAATACAAATAAATGAAAACTTGAACTATCAACATGGGGGATCAACACAATGATTCAGCAGGGCGGTGTATATTTAATGCATATATTAGTTCATTTCACAGGAGAAAATGATAAATCCAACCAGTTCAAAAGGAGGAGTCACATGTTTTTCTGTTGAAATTTTTTTTAAAAGAAACCAAACAAATTTGGGTACTCTGTGCACTGGGTAAAGGGTTAAGCACACCTTAATGAACTAAAATCTGAAAGATGCCCATTATATATTTATTTATTTATTGGTGTTTAAGGTGACATATTTTTGCACAATGGCTAATCATGACCACAACATGAGTATCAACTCAAGACCATGGGTGAGCGTAAATAAGCCATGTTGTCCATTTTAGAGAGGGTTTACACCTCCCAAGCATTGGTGACTAGGTCCTATTTTACCAGTAAAACAGAGCCTGTTTACCGCAGTGAACTGGCACTGCTTCACTTCCCGGAGTTCCTGTGGGGAGAAAGCTGCCCATGACATTATTTGTTGGGGGGGAGGGAGGGGGGGGGGTATCGAAAAACTTTATCAAGAAGATTCAAGGGCTCCAGAATTTTTTCTAAATACAAGGAAACTGAAAGAATTTTGAGAGCCGTGTGAACTCAGTATGAGAAAAGAAATCTTTCACAATTTGGTGTTGGGTACAGGTTTAGAGTCTATTCTCATTTTCCAATTACTTCTATTGATTTTCTTTTAAATATGTTTGTCAACATAGTTTTGGTTATTTGGTTAGGATTTATTTATTTTCTCTGTTGTAAGCCTCTACTCCTATCAAGGATCTTACAAAAATTCACGATATACAGCATTACAAGTTTACAATTCATGTAACAGCTGCAGTGCAATGTGATTAAAGTAGAAGTAATCCTATCTTCAGTTCTACTCATTTTTCACAATTCTGGAAGGCAGGGGATAAATATTTTTGTAAGAAGGCCCGAATCTAGGACTTTCTCAACAAATTTTCTAAGAGCCATGAATAATCTTTCTCACATTGTCTAAATTTTATTCACCTATTACCTCTCGCATATATTCTTGAATTTATCTGGTAATGGCTGCTCAGTGCTGTATAGGGGTGGGGGAGTTGTGGTTTAACCATATCTGCTTGACCATGACATGAATTTTCGAGATGGTAAAATGTACCTGTACCTTTGTTTCACAAAATACTATTCACCCAAGGAGTTACCAGTCACCAAAATTAGCCATAACAATCAGCTTTAGCTATGTCAATTGCTTTTCACCACAACACTGTTGATTGAAATAGCTCATTTCTAGGATTGGTCCGGAGATGAACGTGCCTGGAGACAAAAATACCAGAAAAATCTTTTGATGAAAGCTCTTGCTTAGTGTTGACTGCGAAAGGAATATTCCGGGGAGAGCCTGCGAAGACCCACGTAACAGTGCTTGTCATATGTACAAGGATGTAAGTGTGTTAAAGAGGCATAAATCCAACTTTGATAACTTTTTACTGCAACAGAACAGGTGCCCCAACATGCAGTTTTGCGTAACCTCAAAAGCTGAATTAGAAGTATCTTGGCAGTTGTTTCAAGGCAAGTCTTGACTGCCTATATAGGCAGCCAAGACTTTCATAGGAACAACTGCAAAGTCACAGGATGTTGGTTGTCAAAGTGCAGCAAAAATTTCTAAAAATCTTCAGGTCCTTAACCCTTTACCCAACGTAACGGCCAAAACCGGCCAGCGCTATTCTCAAAAATCGCCAATTAATTTTTAAAATATTTTCATTTTTTGTCTCAAAAACATAGGTTATGACCCCTCGTTGGAACGAGCTCGTTGAGCTCGTTCCAACGAGGGGTCATAACCTATGTTTTTGAGACAAAAAATGAAAAAAATTAGTTATTCAAGAATTTTTTTTGCAAGTGTCGTCTGCTTTTCATGTTAGGTAAAGGGTTAAGGGTTGATTCCGGTCTTCACTGGCAACTGAAATCTCCGAGTGAACAGAACTTTAATCGAAAAGAAATTTCTGAAAACTTTCATTCCTGGGCTGGCAGCAGATAAGTCTTCAAACATGTCAATCACTGGGAAAAGTACTCTACCCTACTACTGTATGACAAGACAAGGTATTTTTTTTTTTTTTTTTTGGGGGGGGGGGTTGGAGGGGTGTGTGAGATTGGGCACACCCCCTACACAAGTAAGACTACCAATCAGTTCACCACCACCCGTCAGCCCTACATTTATGCCCTTGGGGACAGAAATAATTACTCATTTAGACCTAGTTCAAATCTAATCACACACAAACATTTACATATTACAGTAAAGACACACTAACAAATCATGCAGTATTTATAAGAGTCAAATTCCACACTTCATTTAAAAACAAATTTCACACATTTCTGTAGTGGAACACAATACCTTTGAAGTTCATAAACAAGACCATGTAATTAGAAAGCAGTGACTAATATTGGGTTGCTTTTGTCTACAACTTTAAGTAGTTGGTTATTTGTCATTATATGGTTACACACAAGAGGGAAACTTAAACCAATGAGACTCTTGCAAAAATAAGGCAAAACTGAGGTCTGATTTATTTAACACATCTATGTCTCGAGTGTGTAATATCAGTAGAAAGCCTGCAAACAATTAACCCTTTTACTAGACTAAATTGAGTCAGTACAATACACAAACACAATTCAAATGTAGCAACTAGATCCCAAAAGACATTTCAATTGGAGGTCTGGGGCATAAGAACTGATATTTAATTATCAATTTCTTTAAATTCGCATTTGTTTTATGAAAAATTGGGATCTGAATTCACTGTATTATATATTTAAGAGCACAGGAAGCTCTAGCAAACCCAATATAATGAAATGATTACCTCAATTTTTCTGTTTTAGTTCAAAATGGTATTGCTTGATCTTGGAAAAAATAAATACTTTCTTCATGAATTTTTTTTATATTCGCTCTGCAGTAAACAAGAGGGTGTCTAATTCCATCTGCTCCCTACATTAGTGCTTGATACAGACCAGGCAATGTGAAATAGCCAAAATCCACATAGTACTTGATCTAAAAAAAAAACCTCTTTCGCTGCAAAATTAGGTAGAAGTACAATGTATAAGTGCTGACCTAAAATCAAAATGTAAAGCTGGTCTGCAAAAATATAAATAAGAGGTAACCTTAAAACAAACACTGACAACATTGGGCTGTATTTTTCAAAGTCCAAATTACATTAAAATTTGTAAAAAAGAAAAAAAATTATAAAATTATAATTAAATTTTGTAGCAATGACATTTTAGTAGCCTCTAAAGGTCATAACAAGCAAATTCAGTGAATTCATGTCTCCCGCTGGGCAGCAGTTTCAAGGGGAATTAATGCATCCAGTGGAATATAGTTGAGTTGCAAGTGGAAGTTATTTAGAAAAGACAGAACAGACAGTGCCTCAGACAGTGGTTATCAGATTTATTTTCATGGAGGTCAAAATCAAATTTAAGCAACCTAATTAAATATGCGCGGAAAATGCCCATGTTCGAACTTGGACCCACAATTGATGAAAGTGATCTACTACCCAAATTTCATCGAAATCGACCGACTGTAAGGAAAGTTAGAGTCTGGAAACGAAAAACACGGAAGGTGTGCACTTACTGTGTATTAGTAGTAGCACTGAATAAATCAAAGTTTCCCTAATTTGCATAAATTTTGCACGAGAACAAAACCCATATTATATGTGATGTATTGCATGTTACTAAACATTCACACAAAAATTTATTCAAATCCGAACTTTCATATAGAAGTTCTGTACAAAAAACTGATTACACCCAATTTCGTAACAAAATGGCCGTTGGCGGCATCTTGAATTTTGGACCAAACCCCAAAATGCATATTCTGGTCTCACAATGATAACAAAGATACCCAAGAAGTTTTGTGAAGATCGGTTCATAAATACGGCTTTTAGTCCGAGGTGCATTGACGCACAGGGCAGGCAGATAGGCAGACGGACAGATTTTCGATACAAAATTTCCCACATTCGAACTTGACCTTGGTATTGATAAAAGTAATCCATATATGAAATTTTATCGAAATCGGTTGATTTTAAGGAAAGTTAGAGTCTGGAAACCGTCAGCCAAGCAAATTTCATCAACCTAATTAAATATGCGCGGAAAAAGCCCATATTCGAACTTGGACCCACAATTGATGAAAGTGATCTACTACCCAAATTTCATCGAAATCGACCGACTGTAAGGAAAGTTACAGTCTGGAAATGAAAAACACGGAAGGTGTGCACTTATTGTGTATTAGTAGTAGCACTGAATAAATCAAAGTTTCCCTAATTTGCATAAATTTTGCACGAGAACAAAACCCATATTATATGTGATGTATTGCATGTTACTAAACATTCACACAAAAATTTATTCAAATCCGAACTTTCATATAGAAGTTCTGTACAAAAAACTGATTACACCCAATTTCGTAACAAAATGGCCGCTGTTGGCCATCTTGAATTTTGGACCAAACCCTCACAATGATAACAAAGATACCCAAGAAGTTTCATGAAGATTGGTTCACAAATATGGCTTTTAGTCCGAGGTGCATTGACGCACGGGGCAGACAGACAGGCAGACGGACAGATTTTCGGTACAAAATTTCCCACATTCGAACTTGACCTAGGTATTGATAAAAGTAATCCATATATGAAATTTCATCAAAATCGGTTGATTTTAAGGAAAATTAGAGTCTGGAAACCGTCAGCCAATCAAATTTCAGCAACCTGATTAAATATGCACGGAAAATGCCCATATATTCGAACAGTGATCTACTACCCAAATTGCATCGAAATCCGGTCACTGTAAGGAAAGTTAGAATCTGGAAACGAAAAACACGGAAGGACGGAAGGATGGAAGGACACCCTGAATTTAATATCTACCGTTTTTTTCAAAAAGCGGGAGACAAACAGACTAACAAGGTGCAACGTCCCAGGTATCCCCAGCCAACTAAGACAGTCATGTATCATCATTTTCAGTGTAAATAGGTCGAAAAAGACCGATAACTCTAGAAAAATGAGAGTGTCAATGACACTGCAGCTCAACTTGTCCAAGAAGGCACTTAACTAAATAGAATGATCCAGTAATGCCAAGTCATTCACTCAAGTTTCTGCAGGAAAGACATCATACTAAAGCTACATATGAAATCTGAAAAAATCGTTATACTAATGGAACTGTTGACAATTTATATACGGAGTCAAAAAAGGAAGTATAATAAACTTTGAGGAGCAATGTTTTTTAGTATTATCTGCTTTAATTCCAAACAAATTATTGTAAATTCATATTTTGGGTCTAGCTGTATGAATTTGCATAATGTCATGTTCTTACTGTTGCCAGCCTCATGTCAGGACGTCGCAATTCGGACATCGGGTGAAACGAAAAGTTTACACATGCAGTAATAGCGTGTATGTCCACCGTTTGCCTCTTGAATGGCAAGACATCGATGGCGCATGGACCTGATAAGGCTCTGATGTCACCCTGTGGTATTGCGTTCCACTCCTGCCTTTGAACATTACGTAAATCACCTAATGTCTGAAGATCATAAAGTCGTACCCTACGGTCCAATTGTTTGTTCCCAAAGATGATCGATTGGCGACAAATCTGGCGAAAGTGGGGGCCAGGGAAGAAGTTTGATGCTCTGCTCCTCAAGAAAGTCACTACAGATATGCGCCATGTGACCTGGGACATGGTCTTGCTGGAATAACTGCAATCCAATGTTGGGGTTGAACAACAGGAGAACAGAGTTAAGAATTTCGTCCCTATATCGCTGTCCATTCAGATTACCATCGAAGATCAACTGAGTTGGATGGTGCAAGGAAATTCCTGCCCAAACCATTACACTACCCCCATCAAAATGGTCTCATTCTCGCACGCAAGCATCAGAAAACCGTTCTCATCGGCGATACACTCTTGCCCTACCATCAGCGTGCCATAGACAAAATCATTGCTAAAAACATCTGTGCTCCAACGCTGCTGAGTCCAGCGAACATGCTGATGTACCCATTCCATTCTGACAGTACGATGACATTGGGTAAGGATTGGTTCGTGGTATGGATACCTACTTCGGATGAGGTGTTCAGCGAGTCTGTTGCAGACAGTTTGTGCAGATTCTATTGTTAGTTCTACCAGGAGTAACTGCTGCTGTCCATGAAGCCAGAAGGAAGCGATCCTGCAAGTGATACATCCTGATGTGTTGGTCTTGTGCAGGGCTTGTTACACTTTGTGGCCCTGAATGCAGTCGGTTGGCAGTAGATCCAGTGGTTCTATACCTTCCAATGAGACGGTAAATAGTGGACACAGTGACTCTGAACTCAGCAGCGCGCTCATCTGGAGATATCCCAGTCTCATGCATACCAATGGCATGCAACCTCTGATTTTCGGTTAACCTTGTCATTTTTTAAAATGTCAGAAGACAAAAACTAGTGCGTTTTCTCATTAACCCAGGCTCTCTGGCACATCATAACACAAAGAAAATTGTCGGTCACCCATTAAATTTGACACTTGTTGTCCACCCAACCGTATACAATCCATAGCAAAATTGTATACGGTTGGGTGGACAACAATAACATGTCATTAAACTCTTTGCACGACTTCTTGTCCATCCATGAACATGCAACATTACAACTATTATATTTCATCCTTTATGCTATTTTTCACATTTGTTTCTATTGTACTTTCTTTTTTGACTCAGTGTATATGTCAAATCCAAGATGGCCGATAGCAGCCATCTTTTTCAATGGAATGCAGAAGAATTTGATAACTCCCATTAGAGACATCATACCAAAGTTACATATAAAATTTGAAAAAGATCAGGTGTGAGGTGTGGCCTGTGGGGTCTGCTAAAGGAATTGTTGACCATTTATATGCCAAATCCAAGATGGCCGGCCACTGCCAGTCATGTTTTTTTAACAAAATTCGGAAAAATTTGATAGCTCCCCTCTAGACATCACACCAAAGCTGCATATGAAATTTCAAAAAAGAGGGGGTGAGGGAAGAGACCTGCAGGGTGTGCTAATGGGATTATTGACAATTTATATGCCAAATCCAAGATGGCCACTGGCGGCCATGTTTTCCAACGAAATTCAGAAAAATCTGATAGCTCCCATCTGGACATCACACCAAAACTACATATAAAATTTGAAAAAGAGTGGGCGAGAGATGCGGCTTGCAGGGTGAGCTAATGGAATTATTGACAATTCATATGCTAAATCCAAAATGGCTGCCAGCAGCCATATTTTATAACAAAATTCAGAAAAATTTGACAGCTCCCATCTAGATATCACACCAAAGTAATATATAAAATTCAAAAAGATCAAGGTGAGAGATGTAGCCTGTAAGGTGTGCTAATGAAATTGTTGACAATTTATATCCAAATCCAAGATGGCTGCTGGTGGCCATGTTTTTCAACCAAATTCAGAAATATTCAATAACTCCCATCTAGACATCATGCCAAAGCTACATCTGAAATTTGAAAAAGATCGGGTGAGAGAAGTGTAGGGTGTGCTAATGGAATTGTTGACAAATTATATGCCAAATCTAAGATGGACACTGCCGGCCATGTTTTTCAACGAACTTTGGAAATATTTGATTTCTCCCATCTAGACAATGCCCCATAGCTACATATGAAATTCGGGAATGATCGGGTGAGAACTGCAGCCTGTACGGTGTGCTGAAGGAAATGTGGATGGACAGAGGGATGGACGGACACAAGTACAGACAGATAGATGGACGACGGATCACAAATCATCCCAATAGCTCATACCTGACGTTGTCAAGTTCAGCTAATGATTGAACAAAACCAATTACTTGTGGATATCCTTCACCCCATGGTGGTTCACAAGCATACCAAAGATCATTCAATTCTGAAATACACTCCTAAAGTTATCATCCCAAAACCAAAATGAAGTGTCAATGACACTGTAGCTTAACTTGTTTGTGTGTTAGGTTTGATGAAAGGATAATGTTCAATGTTTACGATAGGATTATGAAATAAGACAAGAATTGTGATAATTGGGAATATGTTTACTTCTGTTCCCTGTATGCTATGTTTTCAATAAAACTGAAAGTGTCAATGACACTGTAGCTCAATTTGTCAAGACATGTACATGTATAGTATGTAACACAGCAATGACAAATATCTATGTAATGACCTGATAACAAAGGTACATATAAAGTATTGTAACTGTCTGTAAATAAATACTGGCCATAGCCTGTAACAAATGTATAGGTAATGTATTGTAAAGGTGGGTGACAGTCAGATGCTAAACTAGAAAAGAAATCTTTGAGTCCCAGAGTGGGTCTGACTGAACCCCAAAATATTTGTTCCCATAGCACAGTGATAACAAAGGCACCCCAAACACACACTCATTCCTGTCCCAAGGTGAAAACAAAGGTACCCAAGAAGTTTCGTGAGGATCAGTTCATAAATACGAGCTGTATAGAAGTTGTGACAAAAAACTAATTGGACCTAATTTCGGTACAAAATGGCCACTGGCAGCCATCTTGAATTTTGGACCACACTCAGAAACACTCGTTCTTGTCCCAAGGTGATAACAAAGGTACCCAAGAAGTTTCGTGAAGATCGGTTCATAAATACAGCCTCTAGCCCGAGCCGTATTGACATGTGCACTTACAGTGTATAAGTAGCACTAAATCAATCAAAATTCATCTAATTTGCATAATTTCTGCACGAGAAAAAAACCCGTACTATATGTGATGTATTCCATGTTACTAAACATTCATACAAAAATTTATTCAAATCAGAACTTTCATACAGAAGTTCTGTACAAAAGACTGATTGCACTAATTTTGGTACAAACTGGCTGCTGGTGGCCATCTTGAATTTCGGACCACACCCCAAAACACTCGTTCTCATCCCACAGTGATAACAAAGGGACCCAAGAAGTTTCGTAGAGATCGGTTCATAAAAATGGTCTCTAGCCTGAGCCGTATAGAAGTTGTGTACAACAGGAGGCCCCAAGGAGCCTTAATCGCTCACCGGCCAAAGTGGTTCAAAGAAGTATTTGGGGGTCACATTCAGTTAGACATGATTCATCAATACAACAAAGGAATGAAGTCATGAGAGACAAATGTTATGGAACTAGGGTCATGGCTTGAACAAACTTGAATCTTATCCCCTAAGGATGTTGCATACCAAATATCAAAAGCATTCATCTGCTGGATCTGAAGAAGATTTTTAAAGAAAATTCCTCATTTTGAACTAAATTATCATTCGGGTTCCCACAGTGAGCCCAAATATGAAACCCGGGACTTGGCTTGAACAAACTTGAATCTCATCCCATAAGGATGCTGCATGCCAAATATCAAAACATTCCAACTGCTGAATCTGAAGAAGAAGATTTTTTTAAGAAAATTCCTCATTTCGAACCAAGTTACAATTCAAGCTCCCACAGTGAGCCCAAATATGAACCTAGCGACATGGCTTGAACAAACTTGAATTTCACCCCTCTAAGGATGCTGCATACAAAATATCAAAACATTCCGACTGCTGGATCTGAAAAAGAAGATTTTTAAAGAAAATTCCTCATTTTGAACTAAGTTATCATTCGGGCTCCCACAGTGAGCCCAAATATGGACCTAGGGACATGGCTTGAACAAATTTGAATCTCACACCCCTAAGGATGCTACATACCAAATATCAAAACATTCCGACTGCTGGATCTGAAGAAGAAGATTTTTAAAGAAAATTCCTCATTTTGAACTAAGTTATAATTTGGGCTACCACAGTGAGCCCAAATATGAACCCAGGGACTTGGCTTGAAGAAACTTGAATCTCACCCCCCCAAGCATGCTGTATACCCAATATCAAAAGATTCTGCCTGCTGGATCTTGAGAAGAAGATTTTTAAAGAAATTTGCCTGAAATGCACTAAGTTCAAATTGGGCTCCTATACAGAGCCCAAATATGAACCCAGAGGTCCGATTTGAACAAGCTTGAATCAGATCCATCCCATAATGTTGCATACCAAATATCAAAAGATTCTGCCTGCTGGATCTGGAGAAGAAGATTTTTTAAGAAATTTGCCTCAAATGCACTAAGTTCGAATTCGAGCTTTTATAGTGAGCCCAAATATGAATCCAGGGGGCCGATTTGAACAAACTTGAATCAGATCCACCCCACAATGTTGCATACCAAATATCAAAAGATTCTGCCTGCTGGATCTGGAGAAAAAGATTTTTTAAGAAATTTGCTTGAAATGCACTAAGTTCGAATTCGAGCTTCTATACTGAGCCCAAATAAAAACCCAGGGGGACAATTTGAACGAACTTGAATCAGATCCACCCCACAATGTTGCATACCAAATATCAAAAGATTCTGCCTGCTGGATCTGGAGAAGAAGATTTATTAAGAAATTTGCCTGAAATGCACTAAGTTCGAATTCAGGCTTCTATACTGAGCCCAAATATGAATCCAGGGGGGCGATTTGAACAAACTTGAATCAGATCCATCTCACAATGTTGCATACCAAATATCAAAAGATTCTGCCTGCTGGATCTGGAGAAGAAGATTTTTTAAGAAATTTGCCTGAAATACACTAAGTTCGAATTCAAGCTTCTATACTGAGCCCAAATATAAACCCAGGGGGCCGATTTAAACAAACTTGAATCAGAACCACTCCCACAATGTTGCATACCAAATATCAAAAGATTCTGCCTGCTGGATCTGGAGAAGATTTTTTACGAAATTTGCCTGAAATGCACTAAGTTCGAATTTGGGCTTTTATAGTGAGCCCAAATATGAACCCAGAGGGCTGATTTGAACAAACTTGAATCAGATCCACCCCACAATGTTGCATACCAAATATCAAAAGATTCTGCCTGCTGGATCTGGAGAAGAAGATTTTTAAAGAAATTTGCCTGAAATGCACAAAGTTCGAATTCGAGCTTCTATACTGAGCCCAAATATAAACCCAGGGGGCCAATTTGAACGAACTTGAATCAGATCCACCCCACAATGTTGCATACCAAATATCAAAAGATTCTGCCTGCTGGATCTGGAGAAGAAGATTTTTTAAGAAATTTGCCTGAAATGCACGAAGTTCGAATTCGGGCTTCTATAGTGAGCCCAAATATGAATCCAGGGGGCTGATTTGTTCAAACTTGAATCAGATCCACCTCGCAATGTTGCATACCAAATATCAAAAGATTCTGCCTGCTGGATCTGGAAAAGAAGATTTTTTAAGAAATTTGCCTGAAATGCACTAAGTTCGAATTCAAGCTTCTATACTGAGCCCAAATATAAACCCAGGGGGCCGATTTGAACAAACTTGAATCAGATCCACCCACAATGTTGCATACCAAATATCAAAAGATTCTGCCTGCTGGATCTGGAGAAGAAGATTTTTAAGAAATTTGCCTGAAATGCACTAAGTTCGAATTCGGGCTTCTATAGTGAGCCCAAATATACACCCAGGGTGGCGATTTGAACAAACTTCCATCAGATACACCCCACAATGTTACATACCAAATATCAAAAGATTCTGCCTGCTGGATCTGGAGAAAAAGATTTTTTAAGAAATTTGCTTGAAATGCACTAAGTTCGAATTCGAGCTTCTATACTGAGCCCAAATAAAAACCCAGGGGGCCAATTTGAACGAACTTGAATCAGATCCACCCCACAATGTTGCATACCAAATATCAAAAGATTCTGCCTGCTGGATCTGGAGAAGAAGATTTATTTAGAAATTTGCCTGAAATGCACTAAGTTCGAATTCGGGCTTCTATACTGAGCCCAAATATGAATCCAGGGGGGCGATTTGAACAAACTTGAATCAGATCCACCTCACAATGTTGCATACCAAATATCAAAAGATTCTGCCTGCTGGATCTGGAGAAGAAGATTTTTTAAGAAATTTGCCTGAAATACACTAAGTTCGAATTCAAGCTTCTATACTGAGCCCAAATATAAACCCAGGAGGCCGATTTGAACAAACTTGAATCAGAACCACTCCCACAATGTTGCATACCAAATATCAAAAGATTCTGCCTGCTGGATCTGGAGAAGATTTTTTACGAAATTTGCCTGAAATACACTAAGTTCGAATTTGGGCTTTTATAGTGAGCCCAAATATGAACCCAGAGGGCTGATTTGAACAAACTTGAATCAGATCCACCCCACAATGTTGCATACCAAATATCAAAAGATTCTGCCTGCTGGAACTGGAGAAGATTTTTAAAGAAATTTGCCTGAAATGCACTAAGTTCAAATTCAAGCTTCTATACTGAGCCCAAATATAAACCCAGGGGGCCGATTTGAACAAACTTGAATCAGATCCACCCCTCAATGTTGCATACCAAATATCAAAAGATTCTGCCTGCTGGATCTGGAGAAGAAGATTTTTAAAGAAATTTGCCTGAAATGCACTAAGTTCGAATTCGAGCTTCTATACTGAGCCCAAATATAAACCCAGGGGGCCAATTTGAACAAACTTGAATCAGATCCACCCCACAATGTTGCATACCAAATATCAAAAGATTCTGCCTACTGGATCTGGAGAAGAAGATTTTTTAAGAAATTTGCCTGAAATGCACTAGGTTCGAATTCGGGCTTCTATAGTGAGCCCAAATATGAATCCAGGGGGCTGATTTGAACAAACTTGAATCAGATCCACCTCGCAATGTTGCATACCAAATATCAAAAGATTCTGCCTGCTGGATCTGGAAAAGAAGATTTTTTAAGAAATTTGCCTGAAATGCACTAAGTTCGAATTCAAGCTTCTATACTGAGCCCAAATATAAACCCAGGGGGCCGATTTGAACAAACTTGAATCAGATCCACCCACAATGTTGCATACCAAATATCAAAAGATTCTGCCTGCTGGATCTGGAGAAGAAGATTTTTAAGAAATTTGCCTGAAATGCACTAAGTTCGAATTCGGGCTTCTATAGTGAGCCCAAATATACACCCAGGGTGGCGATTTGAACAAACTTCCATCAGATCCACCCCACAATGTTACATACCAAATATCAAAAGATTCTGCCTGCTCGATCTGGAGAAGAAGATTTTTTTTTTAAAATTTGCCTGAAATGCACTAAGTTCGAATTCGGGCTTCTATAGTGAGCCCAAATATACACCCAGGGTGGCGATTTGAACAAACTTCCATCAGATACACCCCACAATGTTACATACCAAATATCAAAAGATTCTGCCTGCTGGATCTGGAGAAAAAGATTTTTTAAGAAATTTGCTTGAAATGCACTAAGTTCGAATTCGAGCTTCTATACTGAGCCCAAATAAAAACCCAGGGGGCCAATTTGAACGAACTTGAATCAGATCCACCCCACAATGTTGCATACCAAATATCAAAAGATTCTGCCTGCTGGATCTGGAGAAGAAGATTTATTAAGAAATTTGCCTGAAATGCACTAAGTTCGAATTCGGGCTTCTATACTGAGCCCAAATATGAATCCAGGGGGGCGATTTGAACAAACTTGAATCAGATCCACCTCACAATGTTGCATACCAAATATCAAAAGATTCTGCCTGCTGGATCTGGAGAAGAAGATTTTTTAAGAAATTTGCCTGAAATACACTAAGTTCGAATTCAAGCTTCTATACTGAGCCCAAATATAAACCCAGGAGGCCGATTTGAACAAACTTGAATCAGAACCACTCCCACAATGTTGCATACCAAATATCAAAAGATTCTGCCTGCTGGATCTGGAGAAGATTTTTTACGAAATTTGCCTGAAATGCACTAAGTTCGAATTTGGGCTTTTATAGTGAGCTCAAATATGAACCCAGAGGGCTGATTTGAACAAACTTGAATCAGATCCACCCCACAATGTTGCATACCAAATATCAAAAGATTCTGCCTGCTGGAACTGGAGAAGATTTTTAAAGAAATTTGCCTGAAATGCACTAAGTTCAAATTCAAGCTTCTATACTGAGCCCAAATATAAACCCAGGGGGCCGATTTGAACAAACTTGAATCAGATCCACCCCTCAATGTTGCATACCAAATATCAAAAGATTCTGCCTGCTGGATCTGGAGAAGAAGATTTTTAAAGAAATTTGCCTGAAATGCACTAAGTTCGAATTCGAGCTTCTATACTGAGCCCAAATATAAACCCAGGGGGCCAATTTGAACAAACTTGAATCAGATCCACCCCACAATGTTGCATACCAAATATCAAAAGATTCTGCCTACTGGATCTGGAGAAGAAGATTTTTTAAGAAATTTGCCTGAAATGCACTAAGTTCGAATTCGGGCTTCTATAGTGAGCCCAAATATGAATCCAGGGGGCTGATTTGAACAAACTTGAATCAGATCCACCTCGCAATGTTGCATACCAAATATCAAAAGATTCTGCCTGCTGGATCTGGAAAAGAAGATTTTTTAAGAAATTTGCCTGAAATGCACTAAGTTCGAATTCAAGCTTCTATACTGAGCCCAAATATAAACCCAGGGGGCCGATTTGAACAAACTTGAATCAGATCCACCCACAATGTTGCATACCAAATATCAAAAGATTCTGCCTGCTGGATCTGGAGAAGAAGATTTTTAAGAAATTTGCCTGAAATGCACTAAGTTCGAATTCGGGCTTCTATAGTGAGCCCAAATATACACCCAGGGTGGCGATTTGAACAAACTTCCATCAGATCCACCCCACAATGTTACATACCAAATATCAAAAGATTCTGCCTGCTCGATCTGGAGAAGAAGATTTTTTTTTTAAAATTTGCCTGAAATGCACTAAGTTCGAAATCAGGCTCCTATACGGAGCCCAAATATGAACCCAGGGGGCCGATTTGAACAAACTTGAATCAGACCCACCCTACAATGATGCATACCAAACATCAAAAGATTCTGCCTACTGGATCTGGAGAAAAAGATTTTTTAATCTTTTTCCCATTGCCTACAGTGTTAAAAAGTGCTGACTCTGCACTTTTTCAAAAGTCCTGAAAAAAGTACCTTGTGATCAAACCGATAGGGATTTTTTTTAACCATTCTATTCTACTGGATAAAAGTAAGCTTTATACAAAATAAGAATTCTCTGTGCCGTGTAGTTTTGGAGATATGGCAGTTTTAAGGTTTTTCCTATTTTTAGATCCTGAGGTTCCCACGGGGCAATGAGAAAATCTTTTTTTGCATCAATCAACTACTTATGACCCATTACCATCTCATATCAAATTTGGTTCAAATCGACCTCACAGTTCTGAAAATAGAAATTTTAGGCGTGGCCAAAAGTTTTGCCCCTCCCATAACGAAGGCAAATAATGCCCGACAAACTTCTCTTGAACAAACTTGATTCTAAACCATAAAAGGACTCTGTATACCACATATCAAGTCTCTGCTACTGGTGGTTCATTAGAAGATTTTCAAAAAATTTGGCCATTTTTTCCCCACACCTCTGCTCAATATGAGCCGAAACCTATTTTGGATAAAAATCAAAATGCCCCTATATAACCACTACTTACATGAAATTTAATTAAAATGTGGCCAGTGGTTTAGGAGAAAGAGGCTCAAACACCACCTTCACACAGGACGACGGACGAAAGACGACGGACAACGGACGAAGAGTGATAAGAAAAGCTCACCCTGACTTTCAGTCAGGTGAGCTAAAAATGGAAATAGTTTGAAAATTGCTTTTTGGAAATCATCCTAATTGGTGTTTGCTTTTAATAAGGTAAGTATTTTTTCTTTATTAAAAAATTCTAGCGGCTCTGAAGAGCCTGTAATCGCTCACCATGCAGAACTACATATAACAAGAGGCCCCAAGGGGCCTTTAATCGCTCACCTGACAAAGTAGTTCAAAGAAGTATTTGGGATCAAAATTAGCTAGCCATGGCTAAGGCTTATCAACATTCATAGGAAAAAAGTCATGAAATTATTTATAACTCTGATGCCATTGCTGACTGGGGTCAATTCTACCAGCTGAAGACAGTACTACCAAACTTCCAAGGGGTTTTATTCCATTGCAGTTTGAGGGAAGAACACCGAGGAATGGATTTGAACAAACTTGAATCTGCCTATTTAAGGATATTGCATTTTGGAGTAAAAAATGATTCTGTCTTATTGACCCCCAGAGGGTATAGGAGGGGGGTGGTGGATTAATACAGGTAAAACTGTTTTTGCATAATATCAAAAGATTTTTATTGGTGAAACCGAAGATGAATTTTTGAGAATATTCCTCATAATGCATTAAGTTAAAATTCGGGCTCCCATAGAGAGCCCAAATATGACCCCAGGGACTCGATTTGAACAAACTTGAATCTGACCTCCCTAGAGATGTTGTACACAAAATATGAAAGAATTCTGACTGATACATCTGAAGAAGATTTTTAAAAAATACTCCTCGTATTGCACTAAGTAACTAGGTAACCCAAATATTAATCCAGCGACTCGATTTTAACAAACTTGAATCTGATCCCCCCAGAGATGTTCTATACCGAATATGAAGGAATTTTAGCTGTTGGATCTGAAGAAGATTTTTAAAGAATAGTCTTCATATTGCACTAAGTTCAAATTCAGGCTCCTATGGGGAGCCCAAATATGACCCCAAGAACTCGATTTGAACAAACTTGAATCTGTCCTCCAGTGAGATGTTGTGTTTACAAATAGGAAAGAATTCTGAATGATGGATCTGAAGAAGAAGATTTTTTAAAAAATAGTCCTCATATTGCACTAAGTTAAAGTTTGGGCTCCCATAGGAAGCCCAAATATATACCCAGGAACTCAATTTGAACCATCGTGAATCTTACCCCCCTAGAGATGTTGTATACCAAAACTGAAATGATTCTGACTGGTGAATCTGAAGAAGAAGATTTTTAAAGAATAATCCTCATATTGCACTAAGTTAAAATCCGGGCTCCCATAGGGAGCCCAAATACCAACACAGGGACTTGATTTGAACAAACTTGAATCTGACCGCCCTAGAGATGTTGTATACCAAATATGAAAGAATTCTGCCTAGTGGATCTGAAGAAGAAGGTTTTAAAGAATAACCTCATATTGCACCAAGTTAAAATTCGGGCTACCATAGGGAGCCCAAATATGAACCCAGGGTCTCGATTTGAACAAACTTGAATCTGACACCCCTAGAGATGTATACCAAATATGAAAGAATTCTGCCTGGTGGATCTGAAGAAGAAGACTTTTAAAGAATAATCTTCATATTGCACCAAGTTAAAATTCGGGCTCTCATAGGGAGCCCAAATATGAACCCAGGGACTCAATTTGAACAAATTTGAATCTGACCCCCCTAGAGATGTTGTAAACCAAATAAGAAAGAATTCTGCCTGGTGGATCTGAAGAAGAAGATTTTTAAAGAATAATCCTCATTTTGCACTCAGTTAAAATTCGGGCTCCCATAGGGAGCCCAAATATCAACCCAGGGACTCGATTTGAACAAACCTGAATCTGATCCCCCTAGAGATGTTGTATACCAAATATGAAAGAATTCTGCCTGGCGGATCTGAAGAAGAAGATTTTTAAAGAATAATTCTCATATTGCACTCAGTTAAAATTCGGGCTCCCGTAGGGAGCACAAATATGAACCCAGGGACTCGATTTGAACAAACCTGAATCTGATCCCCCTAGAGATGTTGTATACCAAACATGAAAGAATTCTGCCTGGTGCATCTGACGAAGAAGATTTTTTTTGATTTTGGAAAGAAGTTCATGGGTGCTATCAGAGTTATGCCCCCTGTGGTGCCCCCTGTGGGCGTGGCAACTTTATTTGAACAAACTTGAATTGACATATGATAGGGAACATGCACAGCAAATTTTGTTGCATTTGGTCCAGTAGTTTGTGGGGAAAAGTCGATAATGTAAAGTTTACGACGGATGGACGGACGGACGGTCAGACGATGGACAGAAAGTGATTAGTAAAGCTCCCCTTGAGCTTCGCTCAGGTGAGCTAAAAATGTTATATTCCATAGGCTTTCTATGGTAACTATGAGCCTCAATTGTGGTCATGTTTGCAACATTACATCAACATTACATGAGGATCATTGGTAGAAGGTGTCCCAGTCCTCATGTGAAGTTTCAAAACATTTGACCTTGTAGTTTCAGAGAAGAGTTTTCAAAATCGACCGATCAGAATCAAAGAATGCCTCTGGCAGCCATACTTTTCATCCAACAGGAATAAAATTAGTAACAGTTGTAGAGAAATTCTCATTGACCATTCCTGAAAAGCTTGGTTCACATTGGCTCAGTAGTTCCAGAGAAGATGATGAAAATGTGATTTCCCATAGGGTTTCTATGGAAACTATTAGCTGCAAGTGCAGCCATATTTGCAACCTGATCAAGCTTAAATGAGGATCATTGGTAGAGGGTGTCCCAGTCATCAAGCATGTGAAGCTTCGAAAAATATGGCCTTGTGGTTTTCAGAGAAGATTTTTGAAAATCCACCAATCAGAATCAAAGAATGCCTCTGGCGGTCCTGATTTCCATCCAACGGGAACAAAATGAGGATCGTTTGTAGAGTACCTCCCATAGGCCATTCCTATGACATTTGGTTCACATCGGCCAAGTAATTCCAGAGAAGCAGATGAAAATGTTATTCCCTATAGGGATTCTATTATATCTATAAGCCACAATTGCAGCCATGTTTGCAACCCATCAACATTAAATGAGGATCACTTTTTGATGGTGTTCCAGTCATCAGAACATTTGGCCTTGTAGTTTCCATGGAGAAGATTTCTTGAATATCCACACATTTATGAATTCTGTTTCAATAATGAAAGTGTCAATAACACTGTCGCTCAACTTGACAAACTTGAACTTGGTAAGTTATAAATGAAATGGCAAAATTGAAGATCATTGGTACCAATGTTATTTGGTGAAATTTCAACATAACAGCATTGTGTGTGCACAATGTCTGAGTAATCCATGCATTTTTAAATGTAAACTGTAAGACTGGCTAAAGGAAGAATGATGAAACACAAATGCAGTAAGTTAAGAGGTTACTGTAAATGGAAACTTTTTTTCACAGAAATGAATGCTAATAAATAGCTCTTATCGAGCACACCAAGTTCAAAAACAATCCCCTGATAAATGTGGCCTGTAGGCCATGTCAAAGAAGAATGTTGATGCACAAATGCAATGAATTCAAAGATTGTTGCTAACAGCAACAGGTTTTGATGGAAATGAAAAGAAAATCGATAGCTCTTATCTTTGCCACACAGCATAAGCATACAAAGTTTCAAAACAACCTGATAATGAATGCTCCCTCTGAGGCATGCCAAAGAAAGATGTTGATGCACCAAGTATGAAGGTCAATGTCAATGGCAATGTTTTTTTCTCTCTTTTTTATGGAAATTTATAAAAATAAACCCTGAAGAGAGTGCAAAAGGCATTAGTTGCTGGTGATAACGACAATAATTTTTTATGGAAATGAAAAAAAATCAATAGCTCACATCTAGAGGTTACCCCGAACACACATACCAAGTTTCAAAATGATACGTTTATAAATGTGCCCTGAAGGGTGTGCCAAAGGGAAATATTGAAGTCTTACTAAACTAAGTTCAAAGGTCATTGCCAGAAGCAACATTTTTTGACAGAAAATGAAGAAAGTTGATAGCTCCCATTTAGAGGTAACCCCAAACAAATATACCAAGTTTCAACCCATATTGATCATAAATGTGCCCTGTAGGGCATGCCAAAGGGAAATATTGAGGTCTGACTTAACTAAGTTCTCTGAATGTTGCCAGCGGCAACATTTTTTGGTGGAAATGGAAGAAAATTGATAGCTTCCATCTAGAGCTCACCCCAAACAAGCTTACCAAGTTTCAAAGTGATCTAGTCAAAAATGTGCACTGCAGGGTGTGCCAAAGGGAAATATTGATGCATAACTGTACTGAGTTCATCGAAGGTCGTTGCCAGCTGCAACATTTTTTGACGGAAATTGAAGAAAATCGATAGCTCCCATCTAGAGGTAACACCAAACAAGCATACAAATTTTCAAACCGATCTGATCATAAATGTGCCCTGTAGGGCGTGCCAAAGGAATATATTGATGTCTGACTAAACTAAGTCCAGAGGAAACATTTTTTTATGGACATGGAACAAAATCAAAAGCGCCCATCTAGAGGTCACTCCAAACAAGAATGCCAGATTTCAAAGCAATCCGATCATAAATGTGCCCTGTAGGGTGTGCCAAAGGGAAATATTGAGGTCTGACTAAACTAAGTTCTAAGAACGTTGCCAGCAGCAACATTTTTTGATGGAAGTGGAAGAAATTCGATAGCTCCCATCTAGAGGTCAACCCAAACAAGCATACCAAGTTTCAAAGTGATCTGATAATAAATGTGCCCTGCAGGGTGTGCCAAAGGGAAATCTTGATGCATAACTGCACTTAGTTCATCAAAGATCGTTGCCAGAGGCAACATTTCTTGGCGGATATCGAAGAAAATCGATAGCTCCTATCTAGAGGTAACTCCAAACAAGCATACCAAATTTCAAACCGTTCTGATCAAACATGTGCCCTGTATGGCATGCCAAGGAGTATATTGATGCCTGACTAAACTAAGTTCAAAGGATGTTGCTAGCGGCAACATTTTTTGCCAGAAATGGAAGAAAATTGACAGCTCCCATCTAGAGGTCACCCCAAACAAGCATGCCAGGTTTCAAAGCAATCTGATCATAAATGTGCCCTGTAGGGTGTGCCAAAGGGAAATATTGAGGTTTGACTAAATGAAGTTCTAGGAACGTTGCCAGGCAACATTTTTTGACGGAAATTAAAGAAAATCGATAGCTCCCATCTAGAGGTCACCCCAAACAAGCATACCAAGTTTCAAAGCGATCTGATCATAAATGCAACCTGTGAGGTGTGCCAAAGGAAACTGTGGATGTACGTATGCCGACGGACAAGAAGCGATGGCAATAGCTCAGCTTGACTTTGTCAAGTTTAGCTAAAAATGATTGCAAATATTATTTTCCAGAAGAAATGCCCTCAAAATTTAATGATCAGCAGGAACAGTTCTCGATTTTCACCTAAATTGTCAAAGTCTAAAGGGCCATTGGGATTCTTTTACCGAGTTACTACTTAAAACACAAGACTCTCACAACCATTTGGATATCATAGGCCGGACTGAAATATTTCAGATACCCCCAAATTGTTCCTATACATTGCATGGCTACCATCCTCTTATCAACATTACAAGACCAGATGGTGACAATGGATGTGGCAGTATTGGAATGTACATTAAGGATGACATACCTTTTAAGGTCAGTCCAGATGTCCAGATCTCTCGGTATTTATCACGCACGTCATCAAATCCCCTCTTCATTGAAATTAATTGCAACAAGTCTATCAAACTGATAGGAGTAATATATAGACCAAATATGCAACTCAAGGCAAATATTGATTTGTTTTTGGACAAGTTAAATGAAATAAGTGATAAAATAAATCAGGAAAACAAAAAATCAAACATAATGGGGGACCTTAACATAAATCTTTTGAAAATGGGAGTCCACACAAAGACAGACATTTATCTAGATACTATGATTAGCCAAAGCTTCCTTTCATATATCACTAATCCGACTAGAGTAACTAGTCACTCGGCAACCGTAACTGACCACATATTTACAAACAATATTCTTTCAACATCCCTTTTAGGAATTAACATCACAGATGTCTCAGATCATTTTCTCATCTTCCATATTTAAACATACCCGAAAAGCAATGATAGCCCACCAAAAATCTTAAAGCAGAAAATTAACACAGACAGTATAGCAAACTTTAAAATGCTCTTGTCCCAAAGCGATTTCTCCCTCGTGTACAAATCTAATTGCCAGAATCTTGCATACCACACCTTCATGGATATCTATCAATCTCCATACAAAAAGGCCTTTCCTCAGAAAAAAACTCCATTAAAAAAGAAGAGGCCCCACGGGGCCTGAAGCACTCATCTTGAACAGAACACAATATAAACAGAGTCCAAGAATGAGTACACTAAGCAAGCCATCTCCAAAGGCTACACTGTCAATCCTTGAGTCCCTCAGGAGTGACAAAAATAATCCGGGCATCATGCCTTTTCTTCAGTTGATCATAAAGTAAAATGTAGTAGAGTTCCCCGATGAAGCCCCTTGAAACAACCTATGTGGATTAATCTTAGTTACACAACTCTAGAGGGTACTGAATACAAAATTTTTAATTCTTCAGCAATATGGTCATAGGGAGCCCAAATATTAACCCAGGTTCTCGATTTGAACAGAGCTGAAACTGACTTCCCTAGAGATGTTGTGTACAAAATATGAAAGCATTCTGTCTGTTGGATTTGAAGAAGAGAAATTTTAAAGAAATTTCTTCATATTGCACCGAGTTAAAATTTGGGCTACCATAGTGAGCCCAAATATTAACCTATGGATCCGATTTGAACAAACTTGAATCTGACACCCCCCCCCCCCCCCCCCCCTCCCCTGAAGATCTGAAGAAGAAGATTTTTGAAGAAATTCCCTCATATTGTGCTAAGTTAAATTTCAGGTTCCCATATGGAGCCCAAATATTAACCCAGGCATTCGAATTGAACAAACTGGAATCTGACCTCCTAGAGATGTTGTATACCAAATATGAAAGCATTCTGACTGGTGGATCTGAAGAAGATTTTTAAAGAAATTTCCTCACATTGCACTAAGTACAAATTTGGGCTACCATAGTGAGCCCAAATATATACCTAGGGATCTGATTTGAACAAACTTGAATCTGACCCCCCTAGAGATGTTGCATAACAAATATGAAAGCATTCTGACTAGTGGATCTGAAAAAGATGATTTTTGAAGAAATTCCCTCATATTGTACTAAGTTAAATTTCAGGTTCCCATATGGAGCTCAAATATTAACCCAGGCACTCGAATTGAACAAACTGGAATCTGATCCCCTGGAGATGTGTATACCAAATATGAAAGCATTCTGACTGGTGCATCTGAAGAAGAAGATTTTTAAAGATTATTCCTCATACTGGACTAAGTAATAATTTGGGCTACCATAGTGAGCCCAAATATATACCTAGGGATCTGATTTGAACAAACTTGAATTTGACACCCCCTAGAGATGTTGCATACCAAGTATGAAAGCATTCTGACTGGTGGATCTGAAGAAGATTTTTAAAATTACTCCCCATATTGAACAAAGTTAAAATCTGGCTTCTGCAGGAAGCCCAAATATTAACCTAGGGACTTGTTTTGAACAATCTTGAATCTGAATATGAACCAATGAGCTTTATTTCAACAAATTTGTATCTGACCCTCTATGAATGCTGTATACCAAATATCAAAAGATTCTGATGATTGGTTCTGGAGAACGATTTTGTTAAATTTTTGTAAATATGCTGACTCAGCATTTTTTCTATGCCCATTACAGAACACCCTAACATAACCGATGGCAATTTCTTTTTACCATTCAATTCTACTGGTCCTAAGGATACTTCATATCAAATAACAGCTCTCTGTTCCATGTGGTTTGGGAAATATAGGCGTTTGAAAATATTTCTATTTTTAGCTCCCAGGGTTCCCATGGGAATGCAGGAATTTTTTTTTTGCATGGGTCAAGTACTTATGACCCAATAATACCACATACCAAATTTGGTTCATACCGGACCATCAGTAGAAATTTTGGGCAGGGCCAAAAATCTTACCCCTCCCATTACAAAGTCAAATATTGCTTCACGAACTTCATTTGAACAAACTTAATTCTACACCTCAAAAGGAAGCTCCATAGCAAATATCAAGCCATTGTACACGCTGGTTCTTGAGAAGAAGATTTTAAAAATATTTTGGAGCATTTTCCCCCACTCCCTCCCTGTGGGGCTGGGTATGTTGAGTTGAACAAAAATGCAATGCCCCTTTGGGACCATCACTAACACAAACTTTCACTTGAATTGGCCCAGTAGATTTGGAGAAGACCAAAACATGGTGTTGACGGATGATGGACGATAGACACTGGATGGACGACAGACGGAAAGCGATGAGATTAGCTCAGCTTGACTTTGTCAAGATGAGCAAAAGACTTGTAAGACAAAATCCATGGATGACGAAGGGCCTCCCAGTTTCATAAAATAAAAAGCTTAAATTTTATAATAAACAAGAGCACTGCCTTGCGGGGCAACATACGCCCTTCAAAATTGGAACATGCACAAGTTTCTCTGTGGTAAAGTTTGAAATTTTTGTTGACTCGACTATGTCTGCCCCCCCCCCCCCCCCCTTCCATTCATTGACAAGTTAATTTCATTGATACCGATTGACGATAGGTAGCGCCAAGGAAAAGGACATTTTGAGGATCATAACAACTATAAATGGGGAGGATTCTAGTCGTTTAAAAATAAAATGGAGTTATCTGCTCCTGTCACATGCACAACGAAAATTGATGATCAACATGGGTGCAAAGTTTGAACAATAAAGCAAGTAAAATGTTGAAGGAGTAGGCGACACAATAGTGTAATGTTTCAAGTACTAAAAGGGGGCATAACTCTGGAAATACAGAGTTACCTGCTCTTGTCACATGCACAACGGCAATTGGTCATCGACATGTGTGCAAAGTTTGAACAATATAGCATGTAAAATGTTGAAGGAGAAGGCGACACAATACTGTAATGTTTTAAGTACTAAAAGGGGCATAACAAAATAGAGTTACCTGTTTTTGACACATGCATAACGGCAAATGGTGATAACCATGTGTGCAAAGTTTGAACAATATAGCATGTACAATGTTGAAGTAGTAGGCGACACAATACTGTGATGTTTCAAGTACTAAAAGGGGGCATAACTCTGGAAACACAAAACAGAGTTACCTGCTCTTGACACATGCACAACAACAATTGGTGATCAACATGTGTGCAAAGTTTGAACAAACAAGAGGCCCAAAGGAGGCCTTAATCGCTCACCGGGCAAAGTGATTCAAACAAAGTGGTTCAAAGAAGTATTTGGGGTCACATTCAATTAGACATGGTTCATAAACACTACAAAGGAATGAAAAGTCATGAGAGACAAATTTTATGGAACTGGGGACATGGCTTGAACAAACTTGAATCTTACCCCCCTTAGGATGCTGCATACCAAATATCAAAAGCATTCATCTGCTGGATCTGAAGAAGAAGATTTTTAAAGAAAATTCCTCATTTTGAACTAATTTATCATTCGGGCTCCCACAGTGAGCCCAAATATGAACCCAGGGACTTGGCTTCAACAAACTTGAATCTCACCCCATAAGGATGCTGCATGCCAAATATCAAACCATTCCGACTGCTGAATCTGAAGAAGATTTTTAAAGAAAAATTCCTCATATTGACTAAGTTATAATTCAGGCTCCCACAGGGAGCCCAAATATGGACCCTGGAACTTGGCTTTAACAAACTTGAATCTCACCCCCCCTAAGGATGCTACACACCACATATCAAAACATTCCGAAAGCTGGATCTGAAGAAGATTTTTTAAGAAAATTCCTCATTTGATAACTGAGTTACAATTCAAGCTCCCACAGTGAGCCCAAATATGGACCTAGGGATATGGCTTGAACAAATTTGAATCTCACCCCTCCCAAGGATGCTGCATACCAAATATGAAAACATTCCGACTGCTGGAAGAAGAAGATTTTTAAAGAAAATTCCTCATTTTGAACTAAGTTATCATTCGGGCTCCCACAGTGAGCCCAAATATGGACCTAGGGACATGGTTTGAACAAACTTGAATCTCACCCCCCCCCCCCCTCCCCCCCCTAAGGATGCTGCATACCAAATATCAAAACATTCTGACTGCTGGATCTGAAGAAGATTTTTAAAGAAAATTCCTCATTTTGAACTAAGTCATAATTCGGGCTACCACAGTGAGCCCAAATATGAACCCAGGGACTTGGCTTGAACACACTTGAATCTCACCCCCCTAAGCATGCTGCATACCCAATATCAAACGATTCTACCTGCTGGATCTTGAGAAGAAGATTTTTAAAGAAATTTGTCTGAAATGCACTAAGTTCAAATTTGGGCTCCTATACTGAGCCCAAATATGAACCCAGGGGGCCGATTTGAACAAACTTGAATCAGATCCACCCCACAATGTTGCATACCTAATATCAAAAATTTCTGCCTGCTGGATCTGGAGAAGAAGATTTTTTTAAGAAATTTGCCTGAAATGCACGAAGTTCCAATTCGAGCTTCTATAGTGACCACAAATATGAATCCAGGGCAGATCCACCCCACAATGTTGCATACCAAATATCAAAAGATTCTGCCTGCTGGATCTGGAGAAGATTTTTTAAGAAATTTGCCTGAAATGCACTAAGTTTGAATTTGGGCTCCTATACTGAGCCCAAATGTGAATCCAGGGGGCCGATTTGAACAAACTTGAATCAGATCCACCCCACATGTTGCATACCAAATATCAAAAGATTCTGCCTGCTGGATCTGGAGAAGAAGATTTTTTAAGAAATTTGCCTGAAATGCACTAAGTTCGAATTTGGGCTTCTATAGTGAGCCCAAATATGAATCCAGGGGCCCGATTTGAACAAACTTGAATCAGATCCACCCCATAATGTTGTATACCAAGTATCAAATGATTCTGCGCACTGGTTCTGGAGAAGAAGATTTTTTTTTAATAATTTTTCTATAATTCATACGGCGCTACCAGAGTTATGCACCATACAGAGCCCCCAAGGGATGTGGCCATTTCATTTGAACAAACATGAATTGCCATATAGTAATGAACATCCACATGCAGTTTCGTGAAAATCGGACCAGTGGTTTCAGAGGAGAAGTCGTTTGAAAAATGTTCACGACGACGGACAGGAAGTGATAAGTTGAGCTACCTTCGGTGAGCTAAAAAGCATGTAAAATGTTGAATGAGTAGGCGACACAATACTGTAATGTTTCAAGTACTAAAAGGGGGGATATAACTCTGGAAATACAAAACAGAGTCACATGCACAACGGCAATTGGTGACCAACATGTGTGCAAAGTTTGAACAATACAGCATGTAAATTGTTGAAGGAGTAGGTGACACAATACTGTAATCTTTTAAGGGGCATAACTCTGGAAATACAAAATGGAGTTACCTGCTCTTGTCACATGCACAACGGCAATTGGTGATCAACATGTGTGCAAAGTTTGAACAATATAGCTTGTAAAATGTTGAAGGAGTAGGCGACACAATACTGTGATGTTTCAAGTACTAAAAGGGGGCATAACTCTGGAAAAACAAAACAGAGTTACCTGCTCTTGACACATGCACAACTACAATTGGTGATCGACATGTGTGCCAAGTTTGAACAATATAGCATGTAAAATGATGAAGGAGTAGGCGACACAACACTGTAATGTTTTAAGTACTAAAAGGGGGGACATAACTCTGGAAATACAAAACAGAGTTACCTGCTCTTGTCACATGCACAATGGCAATTGGTGACCAAAATATGTGCAAAGTTTGAACAATATAGCATGTAAGTTGTAACTATATATTGGAGCCCAAATATGGACCCACAGACTTGGCTTTAACAAACTTGAATCTTCCCCCCCCCCCCCCCCCCCTCCTTAAGGATGCTACACACCACATATCAAAAGATTCCGACTGCTGGATCTGAAGAAGAAGATTTTTTAAGAAAATTCCTCATTTCGAACTAAGTTACAATTCAAGCTCCCACAGTGAGCCCAAATATGGACCTAGGGACATGGCTTGAACAAACTTGAATCGCACCCCCCTAAGAATGGGGAATACCAAGTATCAAAACATTCCGACTGCTAGATCTGAAGAAGAAGATTTTTAAAGAAAATTTCTCATTTTGAACTAAGTTATCATTTGGGCTCCCGCAGTGAGCCCAAATATGGACCTAGGGACAAGGCTTGCACAAACTTGAATCTCACCCCAGGGATCAGCCTGGCAGCCGATTTTAGGGAGAAGTGACTTCTCCCTCCAGAGACTTTAGGGAGAAGTCAGGATCCAGGAGGGAGAAGTCAGTGGACATGAAGGAGAAATCAGAAAAAAAAACATAAAACGTATATGACATCGTGACAAAATAAATGAACATACAGGACACAATTGTGGAGAAAAAAATATAAAAGTTATACAAACATACATACACATACAAAACTAAGTCAGATGGTATATAACATAATGTAGGTTAAAATCCCACCTCCCCCCCACCCAACAAAAAAACTGTGCCCACAGTGCTAGATTGAGTCCAAAGCACATCACTCAGAATTGATAAACTACCCCCAGGATGGCGAACCGAAGGTACTTTCTGAATGCTGGATTCACAATAACATGAAAATACGCATCCTTTAGATTTATGCTTGTTGCATAGTCGTTCACCCGAATGCTCGCCCTTACTGATCGAATGGTCTCCATATAAAACTTTGGGCTCACGAGCAATTGTTTATCCAGCTTAGATCTATTACTGGACGGAACGAGCCATCTGGCTTCAGTACCAAAAACAGGTGACTGTAGAAACCTAGTGATTCCTGGTTTTCTTCGACCTCTATTGCATTTTTCTTTAGAAGAGATTTTACCTCCGATAGAAGTGAATCTTTTTTTTTAGAGGATTGGCCGGAAGCTGGGTCCAGCGTGGACTTCGTGTTAACAGAGGCTTTTTCTCGGAATGATAGCCTCAGGCCGTCCGAGATAACCCCTCTGACCCACTGGTCTTCTGTAATTGTGATCCAATTTTCCAGAAATCTTGTTAATCTTCCGCCAACAGGAGCGCAATAGAGGTCCTGACCATCACCTTCTGGACCTGCGAGGCCTACAGGTAAAGAAAGTACGTCCTCCCCGTGCAGCACCTCGGCCTGCCAACCTGTGGACGTCTGACCGGTTGTCTCGGCTAGACCCACGTCCCCTACCTAAGTCGCTATATTGACGATCCCTAGGGCAATTATTTGAGGGTTTTCTTATACCCTCTAGAGGAGTTTCCTCTGGAAGATCTTGGTCCTGAAGCTCCTACTTTACCCTTTTCTGCTGTATCAGTTTTTACTGGAAACTGACTTCAAAAGCAGAGTATTAGAATGTTTTCTTAGTAATTTGATCATAGATCAAAGAAAGCTTGCCGGCAAATAGATTGTCCCCGGATACCGGAGCGACTCGAAGAGAGTTTTTCACCTTATGATCCACTAGGGATGATGACGCTAGGGCTGCATCACATCTAACTAACTCTAAACTAGCTACTGATAAGGCAGAGTTATACGTGGTATAAGCAATAGCCCTTGATAGAACTCTTAATGAGGTACGAATGTCCTCGAATTCTTTTCCACTGAGACGATGCGCCTTTGCTCTCGTAAGGTGATCAGCATAAGACAAAGCGTCTTGATTCGCTCTATTGATAGAAATGGTTGTCTCCATTGTATTCGAACGAATTGAAAAGGACACAGGTAAGGACATATCTAAGTCCTCAGCCTGCTCGTCCAAACGCAGAGGAACTCTCAGAATCCCCTGACCTGCTGTTTTAAATTTACTTCTACTACTAACAAGTGTTTGACCACCGAGGTGGTATTAGTCCCCTACGGCGCTTTTGTGACATAAGGTGTTTTTGTCACAGAAGACACTAGAGTATATAAGCATCTTGGATTTTGAAAAAAAAAATACTGAGCGTGCATAATCCCCTCACAATCCTTTATCCATGTAGCTTGAACCATGTTGGAGGGAGGGGTGGTAACATAAAATAGAGAAAAAAGCTTAAAAAACACAACAAAAATGGCCGCCATGGCACCATCTTGAATTTTGGAAAAAAAACATTGAACGTGCAACATCCCATTACAACCCTCTATCCATGTGCCAGATATAAAAAGTGTAGCTTGAACCTTGTTGGAGTGAGGGGTGGTAACATAAAATAGAGAAAAAATCTTAAAAAACACAACAATGAAAGTGTCAATGACACTGTAGCTCAACTTGTCAAGACAAATACATGTACATGTATAGTATGTGACACAGCAATGACAAACATCTAGGTAATGACCTGATAACAAAGGTACATATAAAGTATTGTAACGGTCTGTACATAAATACTGACCGTTGCCTGTAACAAATGTATAGGTAAAGTATTGTAAAGGTGTGTGACAGTCAGATGCTAAACTAGAAAAGAAATCTTAGTCCCAGAGTGGGTCTGACTGAACCCCAAAATATTTGTTCTCATAGCACAGTGATAACAAAGGCACCCCAAAACACACTCATTCCTGTCCCAAGGTGAAAACAAAGGTACCCAAGAAGTTTTGTGAAGATCAGTTCATAAATACAAGCTGTATAGAACTTGTGACAAAAAACTGATTGGACCTAATTTTGGTACAAAATGGCCACTGGCAGCCATCTTGAATTTTGGACCGAACCCAGAAACACTCATTCTCGTCCCAAGGTGATAACAAAGGTACCCAAGAAGTTTTGTGGAGATCGGTTCATAAATACAGCCTCTGCCCTGAGCCATATTGACATGTGTGTTTACATTTTGTGAGTAGCACTGAATAAATCAAAGTTCATCTAATTTGCATAATTTCTGCATGAAAAAAAAACCCTTACAATATGTGATGTATTCCATGTTACTAAGCATTCATACAAAAATTTATTCAAATCAGAACTTTCATACAGAAGTTCTGTACAAAAGACTGATTGCACTAATTTTGGTACAAAATGGCTGCTGGTGGCCATCTTGAATTTCGGACCACACCTAAAAACACTCGCTCTCATCCCACGGTGATAACAAAGGTACCCAAGACATTTCGTGAAGATCAGTTCATAAATACAGACTCTAGTCTGAGCCGTATTGACATGTGTACTTACTGTGTGTAAGTCGCACTGAAAAAATCAAAGTTCATTTAATTTGCATAATTTCTGCACGAGAAAAAAACCTGTATTATATGTGATGTATCCCATGGTAATAAACATTCACACAAAAAATTATTCAAATCAGCGCTTTCATATGGAAGTTCTGTGCAAAAATCTGATTGCTCCTAATTTTGTACAAAATGGCTGCCATTGGCCATCTTGAATTTCGGAGCGGACCCCAAAACACTCGTTCTCATCCCACGGTGATACCAAAGGTACCCAAGAAGTTTCGTAAAGATCGGTTCATAAATACGGCCTCTAGCCCGAGCCGTATTGGCATTTGCACTTACAGTGCTGAAAGTAACACCAAAAAACATCAAAATTAGTCTAATTTGCACAATTTACGCACGAGAGAAAAACCCGTATTATATGTGATGTATCCCATGGTACTAAACATTCATACAAAAAATTATTCAAATCAGAGCTTTCATATGGAAGTTCTGTACAAAAAACAGATTTCTGCATCGTCGGTACAAAATGGCGGCTGGCAGCCATCTTGAATTTCGGACCGCACCCAAAAACACTCGTTCTCGTCCCACGGTCATAACAAAGGTACCCAAGAAGTTTTGTAAAGATTGGTTCATAAATATGGCCTCTAGCCCGAGCCGTATCCAATTGTTGACGTACGGACAGACGGACCGATGGCCAAATGGACAGACGGACGACGGGCCATGACAAAAGCTCAAATTTGGCTTCGCCAAAGTTGAGCTAAAATGGCTGCCATGCCGCCATCTTGGATTTTGAAAATAAAATATTGAACATGCATCATCCCCTCCCAACCCTCTATCCATGTGCCAAATATGCAAAATGTAGCTTGAACCATGTTGGTGGGAGGGGTGGTAACATGAAAATAGAGAAAAAAAGCTTAAAAAACACAACAAAAATGGCCGCCATTCCGCCATCTTGGATTTTGAAAAAAAAATTTTGAGTGTGCATCATCCCCTCAGAACCATTTATCCATGTACCAAATATGAAAGGTGTAGCTTAAAGCATGTTGGAGGGAGAGGTGGTAACATAAAAAACAGACAGGCGAACGGACGGACGGATGGACGGACGGACAGACAGATGGATGGATGGACAGAGAGACAGACAGACGGATGGAGTGGAATCCTATAGTCCCCTTACAGTTCCCTGTAGGGGACTAATAAACGGCAGTTGTACGGCCTATGATGATAAAAAACTGCCTTTCCTCTTCCCCGAGGAAAGATTAAATATAGCGTCATTTAATAGATCAAAAGTCCGAGACACATTACCAGACTGTACTAGATAAACAGGAATATCTTCCTTAACCCGGCTGAAAAAGTCGGTATCTAACGACGCTAGCAGTCTTTTTATCAGTAGTCGCAGCATTCTGATCAGACGGCACAACCTCTGGAAGGTATTGATGAATAAAATCCATCGCTGCCTTGTGTTGTTCCAGAAGAGAATAATCCAAATCATTCAGTTCCCTTTCACCATCCGATTGGATCAAAATAGATTCTCAGTCATCCATATCTGAACGAGCAGACGAATGAACCGACCCAGCTTCATCCAACAGTTCAACATCAGAAGCTGTCGTAGAATGTTCCGGAACCTGCTGGGATGCTGCGATGAGCTGCACTATTTGCGACAGCAAGTCCGTAACAGAGGCCTGTGGAGCAGCGATTCTTTGATGTTTAGCCACTGGTTGCTCCTGGGATGGCATGTCCGACATAATCCTCTTATGTGGACGTCCCAATTCATGATGCCTCGTCTCTTTGGCTACCAGATGGCATGACTTTTTTGACATCGAATCCTTTGTCGGCGATGCAGGCTGGATCTCTGTAGTCACATAGCCAAGGTGCGGTCATGTGTGCTTAGAAGACGATACGGAAGCCGATAGACTAACCGACCTCGGCAGCCTATTTGACGGAGCATCCCGGACAGGAGGCATGGACGTATGCTCCGACTGACGCAAGTTCTGAACAACATCTGGCCCCGGATGTTGTTGAAAGAGAGAGGGGCCTCTCTCGGTCGCGGTCTGGGCAGACCTGGTCGAGCCCACCGCAGAACTAGCCGGCTTCCTCTTCTCTGTCGCCGGAGGGTGAGCATGTTTTTGATTTTATATTGCTCGCAACACCCTTTTTCCTCTCCTCAAACGCTACGGACATACCCGGTGTCACACTACTCAAATCCTGAGTAATAGATCCACTGGTTGAGCAAGCTGGCGACAAGGGAGTAAACCCCAAATCCTGAAGTCTAGTTCCTTGTCTTATATTATTGAGCACTTTTGCCGCTAGCTCTATATTTTGATTGTGACGATGGCAGCACACTTTCTGACAGCATCACTGAAACATCACCATGTTCTTGTTCCTCTGAAAGAGAAACTGAAAAACTAGAGTGACTTTGTGGTGAGAGAACCAGCATCGTCCTCTCACTACTAAAATACCTTGACACACGTCTCCAATGTTTGTCATCCCAATTGGCACAAACAGAACAAGAGTTAGTGCGAGTACAATGACTGCAACAAACACAATGAATATGAGAGTCAGAGGAAAATTCCTCGACTTACAATTTGAGCAATAATCTTTAATTTTTGCCAAAAACTACAAGTCAACAGTACTCGCACTAATTCCTATAACAATCTGACAAAGATACATAATAATACAATCCAATGCAAAAATTTCGAAAAATAAATTCATAAAAAAAAAAAATTTCGAAAAATTTTGACACGAGCCCAAGTTCCCAAAGGGAACGATGAGCCCAAATGGATCCCCAAAAAAGCCTAAGAGCAGACAAATTTTTTTTCTTATTCCTAAAAATTAATGCTACACTTCCGGAGTATATAATGTATCTAACTATAGACCCATCATAATAAAATGACTAGGAAACTACCTACAGAAAGTAACCGTTGTCAATGTAAACAATGTGTAATAAAAAACAGAAACAAGACTCCAGGCACTGAACAACACGGCCCGAAGTCAGTAACAGATTTTAAACTATCCAATGTAAGGCACGATCTTCATCAGAAGAAACTGCGATACATCAAATGGCAGATGCATGACCAAAATGCCTAAACACCCCTAGGGTGAGGACGTAACCATGGGGATACACAGAATAAACATTCTGTAAACAAGTTAAACTCCCAAGAAATTTTCAACAAAAAAATTTTCAATAAAGGTCCAACAAGAGCTGGACTTTTCGTCAGGTGCATACCCCCACATGGAGTACCGCCTAGTGTGGGTATACCTATTACCAACAAATATCACTTATGAATATTCTTGTATGGACTGACGAACAGATGGATGGATGGATGGATGCAATCCAGTATACCCCCCCCCCCCCCACACCTCCATTTTCTTCAAAAGTTTTCAACAATTTCCAACAATTTCTAAGTCAAAAGGTATGGTAAATTGTTTGGTGTTTGGAAGTTTTTATGCAATGAGGCAGAAGCCTTTGTCATAGGCAAACTTCATGCCATATTTCACTGAAATCTGATAACCGCAATCCAGTATGCCCCCCTCCCATTTTTCTTTGAAAGTTTTCAACAATTTCTAAGTCAAAAGGTATAGTAAATTGTTTGGTGTTTGGAAGTTTTATGCAATGAGGCAGAAGCCTTTGTCATAGGCAAACTGCATGCCATATTTCACCAAAATCCGATAACCCATACCTGAGATACAGGCTGAACAGATAAATAATGTCTATTTCCTACAATTTCTAAGTCAAAAAAGGGGGATAACTCTAAAAAGGAGAATGTGAGAAATATCGTTGAATCCTTTTTTTAAAGCCTATACCATAAGCAGTGTTCATGGCAAATTTCATTGCAATAGAACATTCGATACCCGAGATACAGGCTGAACAGACAAAATTTGGCTCGGACAGACACTAAGTGAATAAGTAATAAAAAAAATAAAAAATAATAAAAAAAAACAATAACTAGTGTGGGCATACCTAAGGCCAACAAATATTATAAAAAATAATAAGTTACTTAAGTTATGAATATTTTCGGATGGACTCACACACAGACATTCTAACAAATGGCTACTTATGTGGCTATTTTTATGGACATATTAGGTGGCTAACCTAAAAAACATGTCCAACATAATAAAACAAGTTTTTTGGGGGAAAAATTTGGGGGGGGGGGGGGGGGGGGGGGGGGGGTCAGCTAACTCTAACCCTACCCTTTACTGACCCTAACCCTACCCACCCCTAACCCTAAGCTAACCCTAACCCTAGCCACATAACTCTAACACCCCTTCACTGACCCCACCCCCACCCCACCACACCCCATTCCTAAACCCCACCCTGGAATGCCCTAACCCTACTCTACATTTATCCCCCCCCCCCCCCCCACAATAAAAGAGATTCTGTTACCTGGCTAGCCAAGTAACAGACTTTAACCACATAAGTATCCTGTTTTACTAACTCGTAGCCACATAAGTAGTCATTTGTTAGTGCGGACGGACAGGTGGATGGACGGACAAAAGTCATGACTATAGCCCTCACTGTAAACAGTCGGGCTAAAGATGGGATGAAAAATTTGAAGAAATTCACTGGTAAGGGTTAAATGATGCTGGATTGATAATGAGGAACATATATGATGGAATATAAGCACCATGGGAAGAGAAGGAAAACAGCAGCTGACCTAAACACAATCTTAAACCTGAAATTCTGAGGTAAACAGAAAAGTAAACGTAACTAAAAATGGTAAGAAAAAGGTTTAAAACACACTGGACGAGGGTTAAATAATGGTAGAATGATAATAAGCACAATATAGAAGCAATATAAAGGCCATGGGATGAAAAGGGTGTTGACAGCTGAACTAAACAGAAACTGTAACACACTGAAAATGTGTAAGTGTGTGGTGATAAGAAGAGTTAACGTTCGAAATTTGAGGAAAAATTTTAAGAAATTCACTGGAGAAGGGTTAAATCATGGAACAATGATACTGACGAACATGTATGATGAATGTAAGTGCCATGGGAAGAGAAGGAGCACAGCAGCTGACCTAAACACTAAGTTAAACATGAAATTCTGAGCTAAACAGAAAAGTAAACACAACTAGAAAATGAAGAAAAAGGTTTAAAACACACTGGGTGAGGATGAAATAATGGTAGAATGATAACAAGGGGCCTGAGGGCGCTCACCTGACATGGTTGCCTAAATATCAACCCAGAGAATTGATTTCAACAAGTTGCATCTGCTCCTCCTAAGAAAAGCTTATACCAAACATCCAAAGATTCTGACCAGTGGATCTAAAAAAAAGAAGATTTTTAAAGAATATTCCTCATATTGAACTAAGTTATAATTCGGGCTCCCACAGGGAGCCCATATATGAACCCATGGACTTGGCTTTAACTAACTTAAATCTCACCCCCCTAAGGATGCTGCACACCAAATATCAAAACATTCCGACTGCTGGATCTGAAGAAGAAGATTTTTAAAGAAAATTCCTCATTTTGAACTAAGTTACAATTCAAGCTCCCACTGTGAGTCCAAATATGGCCCTAGGGACATGGCTCGAACAAACTTGAATCTCTCCCCCACCCCCCCCCCCCCCCCTCCCCCAAGGATGAATTCGAGCTTCTATACTGAGCCCAAATATAAACCCAGGGGGCCGATTTGAACAAACTTGAATAAGATCCACTCCACAATGTTGCATACCAAACATCAAAAGATTCTGCCTGCTGGATCTGGAGAAGAAGATTTTTTAAGAAATTTGCCTGAAATGCACTAAGTTCGAATTTGGGCTTCTATAGTGAGCCCAAATATGAATCCAGGGGGCCGATTTGAACAAACTTGAATCAAATCCACCCCTCAATGTTGTATACCAAATATCAAAAGATTCTGCCTGCTGGATCTGGAGAGGATTTTTTAAGAAATTTGCCTGAAATGCACTATGTTCGAATTCGAGCTTCTATACTGAGCCCAAATATAAACCCAGGGGGCCGATTTGAACAAACTTGAATCAGATCCACCCCACAATGTTGCATACCAAATATCAAAAGATTCTGCCTGCTGGATCTGGAGAAGAAGATTTTTTAAGAAATTTGCCTGAAATGCACTAAGTTCGAATTCAGGCTTCTATAGTGAGCCCAAATATGAATCCAGGGGGCCGATTTGAACAAACTGGAATCAGATCCACCCCACAATGTTGCATACCAAATATCAAAAGATTCTGCCTGCTGGATCTGGAGAAGAAGATTTTTTAAGAAATTTGCCTGAAATGCACTAAGTTCGAATTCGAGCTTCTATACTGAGCCCAAATATAAATCCAGGGGGCCGATTTGAACAAACTTTAATCAGATCCACCCCACAATGTTGCATACCAAATATCAAAAGATTCTGCCTGCTGGATCTGGAGAAGAAGATTTTTTAAGAAATTTGCCTGAAATGCACTAAGTTCGAATTCGGGCTTCTATAGTGAGCCCAAATATGAATCCAGGGGGCCGATTTGAACAAACTTGAATCAAATCCACCCCTCAATGTTGCATACCAAATATCAAAAGATTCTGCTTGCTGGATCTGGAGAAGATTTTTTAAGAAATTTGCCTGAAATGCACTATGTTCGAATTCGAGCTTCTATACTGAGTCCAAATATAAACCCAGGGGGCCAATTTGAACAAACTTGAATCAGATCCACCCCACAATGTTGCATACCAAATATCAAAAGATTCTGCCTGCTGGATCTGGAGAAGAAGATTTTTGAAGAAATTTGCCTGAAATGCACTAAGTTTGAATTCGGGCTTCTATAGTGAGCCCAAATATGAATCCAGGGGGCCAATTTGAACAAACTTGAATCAGATCCACCCCACAATGTTGCATACCAAATATCAAAAGATCCTGCCTGCAGGATCTGGAGAAGAAGATTTTTGAAGAAATTTGCCTGAAATGCACTAAGTTCGAATTCAAGCTTCTATACTGAGCCCAAATATAAACCCAGGGGACCGATTTGAACAAACTTGAATCAGATCCACCCCACAATGTTGCATACCAAATATCAAAAGATTCTGCCTGCTGGATCTGGAGAAGACGATTTTTTAAGAAATTTGCCTGAAATGCACTAAGTCCGAAATCGGGCTCCTATACTGAGCCCAAATGTGAACCCAGGGGGCCGATTTGAACAAACTTGAATCAGATCCACCCTACAATGTTGCATACCAAATATCAAAAGATTCTGCCTGCTGGATCTGAAGAAGATTTTTTAATCTTTTTCCCATTGCCTACAGTGTTAAAAAGTGCTGACTCTGCACTTTTTCAAAGTCCTGAAAAAAATACCTTGTGATCAAACCGATAGGGATTTTTTTTAACCATTCTATTCTACTGGATAAAAGTAAGCTTTATACAAAATAAGAATTCTCTGTGCCATGTAGTTTTGGAGATATGGCAGTTTTAAGGTTTTTCCTATTTTTAGCTCCCGAGGTTCCCACGGGGCAATGAGAAAATTTTTTTTTGCATCAATCAACTACTTATGACCCTTTATCATCTCATATCAAATTTGGTTCAAATCAACCTCACAGTTCTGAAAACAGAAATTTTAGGCGTGGCCAAAATTTTTGCCCTTCCCATAACGAAGACAAATAATGCCTGACAAACTTCTCTTGAACAGACTTGACTCTAAACATCAAAAGGACTCTGTATACCACATATCAAGTCTCTGCTACTGGTGGTTCATTAGAAGAAGATTTTCAAAAAATTTGGCCATTTTTCCCCCCACACCTCTGCTCAATATGAGCCGAAAGCTATTTTGGATAAAAATCAAAATGCCCCTATATAACCACTACTTACATGAAATTTAATTAAAATGTGGCCAGTGGTTTAGGAGAAAGAGGCTCAAACACCACCTTCACGCAGGACGACGGACGAAGAGCGATAAGAAAAGCTCACCCTGACTTTCAGTCAGGTGAGCTAATAAGCATCACATAGAAGCAATATAAAGGCCATGTGATGAAAATAGTGTCAGCAACTAACCTAAACAGAAACTTAAACACACTGAAAGTGTGTTAGTGTGAGAGTAATGATGAACAATTTGGAGAACTTCAGTGGACCAGGGTTATATGATGCTAGAATGGTAATGAGGAAACATGTATGAGGAATATAAGCACCATGAGAAGAGAACGAACACAGCAGCTGACCTGAACACAAAGTTAAACCTAAAATCTGAGCTAAACAGAAAAGTAAACTTAGCTGAAAATGGTAAGAAAAAAGTTTAGAATGCACTGGGCAAGGGTTAAATAATAATAGAATGATAATAAGCACCATATAGAAGCAATATAATGGCCATGGGATGAAAAGGGTGTCGACATCTGAACTAAAAAAAAACTTTAGCACACTGAAAATATGTGTGAGCTGACCAGTAAACTTAATGTTCAAAATTTGATGAAAAATTTGAAGAAATTCACTGAAGAAGGGTTAAATCATGGAACAATGATAATGAGGAATATGTATGAGGAATATAATTGCCGTAGGAAGAGAAGAAACACAGCAAATGACCTAAACACTAAGTTGAACATGAAATTCTGAGCTGAACAGAAAACTAAACGCAACTAAAAATGTTAAGATAAATGTTTAAAATGCAGAGTATGAGGGGTTAAATCATGGTAGAATGATAATAATCATCATATAGCAGCATTATAAAGGCCATGATATGGAAATAGGGCAAGTAAGTGAACTAAACAGAAACTTTAACATTATTGGACACGTTCGCTGACGCTGACACCGACCGATCGAGCCATGCCATAAGCTCACACAACTAAAGTTGGTGAGCTAAAAAGGCAATAATGATGACAAAAAAAATGTGATATATTTTCTGGATGGGCATTTGGTCTGATTGGCAATTTGTCCATTGGCATTTTGTCTGTGCACCGCTCATCAAACATAGCTTATGACCCCTTATGGACCAACATTTTTTAAGGAACTAGAGTGCACTGTCACAGTGCCGAAGCTGAGATGATTCATGCAACACCAATGATGTTTTAAAACTCGTTGGTGACAAAAAACTTGGTGACAAAAAAACTTGTTGGTGACAAGTCCATAAATCTGACAGAAATTATCCGAATGACATGCACTATTGAGAGAGTGTAGACATCATGAAGATACACTTGCATACCAAGTATGGTGTTATTCCATCAAGTATTTTAGGAGTTATGGTGTTTTTGAAACTCGTTGGTGACAGACCAACCGACAGACAGACTGACATTGCCACATATAGAGCTGCTTGTCGCAGCTAAAAAAAATGAGGTTTTTTAGTTATTAAAGAAATTGTTTTGCAAGTTTTGTCTGCTAATCACGATAGAGAAATGGTTAATTTAGTACTCTATCAGCAGACCAGTGTCATTAAGATGAGTATACTGCACTGAGCTGAGGGCTATATGACATTCACAGAGCAGACAGTCTCTCAGAAATGTGTTTATTAACCAAAGCTTTGTTTCAGTCCATGAACACTTTCTTCAGTGACACATTGGTCCACAACAGGTGGTTTGTCCCAAAGTAATAAACAATACTTACTTTATTATACCCAACTTTATCATTAACTCTACCTGCTGAGTATTTTTAACATATTTTTCATCAAATCTTGTCATGGCTGTTGTGAAGCAGCCATGACTAGATCTGACGACAAAATCTTCAAAATTTAACTCGAGGAATCCTTGGTGAAAAACTACATTCAATTTATAGGGTGGTAATTGGATTAAATGTGCCCAAACGTACATATTTTAATGTCAAGAGAAATCATGTGCTGGGCAGGAATATCTGCCAGCAGGATGCAAAGAGATAACTCTTGAACAACCTGTCGGAGAGACCTCAATTAAGAGTTCAAGACTGTCCAAAAGGCAAAACCTATTCTTGTGCTAAGCTGTTTTTGAAGAATTTGATGTGGTGTGGATGTTGTTTTAAGATTAAACAAATGTACGAACAGCAAATTTTCACCAATATAAATAATTTAATTTTAACTGAGAGGTATAAACCTGGCAAACAACAATTTACAATTACTATACTACTCAAAGTTTGCTAAGCACCAAATATTTGACACATCATTGTGAAACTTGCTTGTGACATATTTGTGATATTTTTGGTGGATTTGATTGAGGAATGTATTGAGATGGTCCCCAGAGTTTACACATCCAGACTTTTCGTGATAGTCATGGACAGCATGTACCCCTTGATTTTCATGATGTTTTTGTGTACTGTCTACATGTACATGACATGTGTAGGGTATTCAATCTTCATTTCAACACAAACCTTGTGATTTAATGATTGAATATGGCAAATGCAAATGTAAGAAGACATTTGTCTGAAGCAGAAATGTGGTGGTCTGTAGGGATGGTGGAGTAAGGGGCTACCCATCGTCATATTGGTGAAGCCCTTGGTGTGAACCATATGGTGATCACCAGTGCCTGGGCAAGATTTCAGCAATATGGCACACCAGCAAAACAGCGTGGTGGTGAAAGAGACAGGGCAACATCTGCAGTTGAAGACCGGTTTTTGATCATTCAGGCCTGTAGGAACCGCTTTGCCACAGCAACCCAGCTTCACAGTGACCTTCAGAATGCATCCGTGTAAATGTTTCGACGCAGACTATCCTGGCAAGGTTGCACGAAGGTGGTCTCTGATCGAGAAGACCATGTATTTGCATTCCACTGTCCCAGAACCACCGCCAAGCATAATATGAATGGGCCATGGACCAGAGATGATAGGCGACCTGTCCTTTTTACAGATGAGTCAAGGTACTGCCTAGACCGCACAGATAGACATTCTAGGGTATGGAGAAGACCAGGAGAGTGATTCCATGCAGCCAACATTGCTGAGCATGACCGCTATGGTGGAGGGTCAACCATGATCTGGGGCGGCATCAGCTGGGATGGACGTACAGAGCTCTGTGTCCCTGAACGTGGTACATTGACTGCACAACGGTATACTGATGAGATCCTGGATGTCCACGTCAGATTGTATGTAGGTGCAGTAGGCGATAGATTCATTCTGATGGATGACAATGCCCATCCTCATGTTGCCCATGCTGTCGGGGAGTACCGACACAGGGAGGGGATTGAGCGTATGGACTGGCCAGCAAGATCCCTTGACCTCAATCCAATCGAACATGTCTGGAATGAGTTGCAGCTTGCAATTTCAGTCTGTCCAGTCCAGCCAAGAAGTGTCCAGGAGCTTGGTGCTGGTCCAAGAATGGAACAACATCCCACAAAGGACCATCAGGAACCAGATTGGGAGCATGAGAAGGTGTTGTCAAGCTGTAATTAACAGTAATGGGTCTCATACTCGATATTGAAGCCATACCAGTTCGCTCTGTCAACTTTTTGGCATATTGAAAAATTTCCTCTTTTACCAAAAATATCCATTTTTCAAGGTTATCGTATTCAAAAGCTAAATGAAAGTGTCAATGACACTGTAGCTCAACTTGTCAAGACAAAGACATGTACATGTATAGTATGTGACACAGCAATGACAAACATCTAGGTAATGACCTGATAACAAAGGTACATATAAAGTATTGTAACGGTCTGTACATGAATACTGACCGTTGCCTGTAACAAATGTATAGGTAAAGTATTGTAAAGGTGGGTGACAGTCAGATGCTGAACTAGAAAAAAAATCTTTGAGTCCCAGAGTGGGTCTGACTGAACCCCAAAATATTTGTTCTCATAGCACAGTGATAACAAAGGCACCCCAAAACACACTCGTTCCTGTCCCAAGGTGAAAACAAAAGTACTCAAGAAGTTTTGTGAAGATCAGTTCATAAATACGAGCTGTATAGAACTTGTGACAAAAAACTGATTGGACCTAATTTCGGTACAAAATGGCCACTGGCAGCCATCTTGAATTTTGGACCGTACCCAGAAACACTCATTCTCATCCCAAGGAGATAACAAAGGTACCCAAGAAGTTTTGTGAAGATCGGTTCATAAATACAGCCTCTACCCTGAGCCGTATTGACATGTGTGCTTACATTGTGTAAGTAGCACTGAATAAATCAAAGTTCATCTAATTTGCATAATTTCGGCACGAAAAAAAACCCCTTACAATATGTGATGTATTCCATGTTACTAAACATTCATACAAAAATTTATTCAAATCAGAACTTTCATACAGAAGTTCTATACAAAAGACTGATTGCACTAATTTTGGTACAAAATGGCTGCTGGTGGCCATCTTGAATTTCGGACCACACCCAAAAACACTCGCTCTCATCCCACGGTGATAACAAAGGTACCCAAGAAGTTTCGTAAAGATTGGTTCACAAATATGGCCTCTAGTCTGAGCTGTATAGAAGATGTGTACAAAAAACTGATTAGACCTAATTTCGGTACAAAATGGCCACTGGCAGCCATCTTGAATTTTAGACCGCACCCAGAAACACTCGTTCTCGTCCCAAGGTGATAACAAAGGTACCCAAGACATTTCGTGAAGATCAGTTCATAAATACAGACTCTAGTCTGAGCCGTATTGACATGTGTACTTACTGTGTGTAAGTCACACTGAAAAAATCAAAGTTCACCTAATTTGCATAATTTCTGCACGAGAAAAAAAACCCGTATTATATGTGATGCAGCCCATGGTACTAAACATTCACACAAAATAATTATTCAAATCAGGGCTTTCATATGGAAGTTCTGTGCAAAAATCTGATTGCACCTAATTTTGTACAAAATGGCTGCCATCGGCCATCTTGAATTTCGGACTGGACCCAAAAACACTCGTTCTCGTCCCACGGTGATACCAAAGGTACCCAAGAAGTTTCGTAAAGATCGGTTCATAAATACGGCCTCTAGCCCGAGCCGTATTGGCATTTGCACTTACAGTGCTGAAAGTAACCCCAAAAAACATCAAAATTAGTCTAATTTGCACAATTTACGTACGAGAAAAAACCCCGTATTATATGTGATGTATCCCATGGTACTAAACATTCATACAAAAAATTATTCAAATCAGAGCTTTCATATGGAAGTTCTGTACAAAAAACAGATTTCTGCATCGTTGGTACAAAATGGCGGCTGGCAGCCATCTTGAATTTCGGACCGCACCCAAAAACACTCGTTCTTGTCCCATGGTCATAACAAAGGTACCCAAGAAGTTTCGTAAAGATCGGTTCATAAATACGGCCTCTAGCCCGAGCCATAGCAGCTTGGCACTTACAGCTCTGAAAGTAACACTAAATAAATCAAAGTCAGTCTAATTTGCATCATTTACGCACGAGAAAAAAACCCGTATTATATGTGATGTATCCCATGGTACTAAACATTTATACAAAACTTTATTCAAATCAGAACTTTCATACAGAAGTTCTGTACAAAAAACTGATTTTTGCATCATCGGTACAAAATGGCCACTGGCAGCCATCTTGAATTTCGGACCACACCTAAAAACACTCGTTCCCGTCCCAGGGTCATAACAAAGGTACACAAGAAGTTTCGTAAAGATCGGTTCATAAATACGACCTCTAGCCCGAGCCATAGCCAATTGTTGACGTACGGACAGACGGACGACGGGCCATGACAATAGCTCAAATTTGACTTCGTCAAAGTTGAGCTAAAAATAATGTCAAACACAAATAAAATCTTAATTTCTGTACTTAAATTATTAAAGATATAATTAAATAAAAAATATATACACTTTTCATTACAATATTTCAACTAAAACATAAAACAGGTAGTTGGATGTGCTTGGTGCATAGCAAACTTTGAGTAGTATAGAAATAACCCTGCGCATGCTCAGGAATAAGAGGAAACATTAACAGAGAAACGAAGTAACTGATATTACGATATTTTCATTGAAATTAAAAACTCAGAAAAAACTCAAAACACATGTAATGTACAAGGTATTAATTCAGTGGCATCAATACAGAAGAAAAAGTGTTTGACCACCGAGGTGGTATTAGTCCCCTACGGAGCTTTTGTGACATAAGGTGTTTTTGTCGCAGAAGACACTAGAGTATATAAGCATCTTGGATTTTGAAAAAAAAATATTGAGCGTGCATAATCCCCTCACAACCCTTTATCCATGTACCATATATGAAAGGCGTAGCTTGAACCATGTTGGAGGGAGGGGTGGTAACATAAAATAGAGAAAAAAGCTTAAAAAACACAACAAAAATGGCCGCCATTCTGCCATCTTAGATTTGAAAAATAAATATTGACTGTGCATCATCCCCTCAGAACCATTTATCCATGTACCAAATATGAAAGGTGTAGCTTGAAGCATATTAGAGGCAGAGGTGGTAACATAAAAACCGACAGACAGATGAACAGACAGACAGATGTTAGATTTTGAAAAAAAATATTGAGCGTGCATAATCCCCTCACAACCCCTTTATCCATGTACCATATATGAAAAGTGCAGCTTGAACCATGTTGGAGGGAGCAGTAGTAACATAAAATAGAGAAAAAGGCTTAAAAAACACGACAGAAATGGTTGCCATGGCGCCATCTTGAATTTTTGAAAAAAATATTGAACATACAACATCCCATTACAACCCTCTATCCATGTGCCAGATATAAAAAGTGTAGCTTGAACCATGTTGGAGTGAGGGGTGGTAACATAAAATAGAGAAAAAAGCTTAAAAAACACAACAAAAATGGCCGCCATGCCGCCATCTTGGATTTTGAAAAAAAAATATTGAATGTGCATCATCCCCTCCCAACCCTCTATCCATGTGCCAAATATGCAAAGTGTAGCTTGAACCATGTTGGTGGGAAGGGTGGTAACATGAAAATAGAGAACAAAAGCTTAAAAAACACAACAAAAATGGCCGCCATTCCGCCATCTTGGATTTTGAAAAAAAAATTTTGAGCGTGCATCATCCCCTCAGAAACATTTATCCATGTACCACATATGAAAGGTGTAGCTTAACGCATGTTGGAGGGAGAGGTGGTAACATAAAAAACAGACAAACAGACGGACGGACGGACAGATGGGCGGACAAATTTTGGAAAAAAAAATATTGAACGTGCAGCATCCCATTACAACCCTCTATCCATGCGCCAGATATAAAAAATGTAGCTTGAACCATGTTGGAGTGAGGGGTGGTAACATAAAATAGAGAAAAAAGCTTAAAAAACACAACAAAAATGGCCGCCATGCCGCCATCTTGGATTTTGAAAAAAAATATTGAACGTGCATCATCCCCTCCCAACCCTCTATCCATGTGCCAAATATGCAAAGTGTAGCTTGAACCATGTTGGTGGGAGGGGTGGTAACATGAAAATAGAGAAAAAAAAGCTTAAAAAACACAACAAAAATGGCCGCCATTCCGCCATCTTGGATTTTTAAAAAAAAATTTTGAGCGTGCATCATCCCCTCAGAATCATTTATCCATGTACCAAATATGAAAGGTGTAGCTTAAAGCATGTTGGAGGGAGAGGTGGTAACATAAAAAACAGACAGACAAACAGAAGGACAGATGGACAGATGGACGGACGAATTTTGGAAAAAAAATATTGAACGTGCAACATCCCATTACAACCCTCTATCCATGTGCCAGATATAAAAAGTGTAGATTGAACCATGTTGGAGTGAGGGGTGGTAACATAAAATAGAGAAAAAAGCTTAAAAAACACAACAAAAATGGCCGCCATGCCGTGCATCTTGGATTTTGAAAACAAAAATATTGAACGTGCATCATCCCCTCCCAACCCTCTATCCATGTGCCAAATATGCAAAGTGTAGCTTGAACCATGTTGGTGGGAGGGGTGGTAACATGAAAATAGAGAAAAAAAAGCTTGAAAAACACAACAAAAATGGCGCCATTCCGCCATCTTGGATTTTGAAAAAAAAATTTTGAGCCTGCATCATCCCCTCAGAACCATTTATCCATGTACCAAATATGAAGGTGTAGCTTAAAAAAGCATGTTGGAGGGAGAGCTGGTAACATAAAAAACAGACAGACAGACAGACAGACAGACAGACAGACAGACAGACAGACAGACAGACAGACAGACAGACAGATGGACGGACAGACAGACGGATGGACAGACAGACAGATAGAAAGACGGACGGAGTGCAATCCTATAGTCCCCTTACAGTTCCCGTAGGGGACTAAAAACCCATTCCCTGCCAAGAGTTTTAATGAAGATTTTTGTAAAGCATGCTTTATCTAGTCGCATCGATACAAAAACAGAAGGAAGGGGTGCACCCCTACAATAAGTTTTGTCAGAAATTAGACAGTGGTACAAAATCGACCAAGATTCTTTTATATACTTTCAAGGAGAGGGGACCGGGCATTTTACACAAGTTCACTGACGTTTTTTATTGTTTTATTTTCATCCAGATTTGGGCTAAAACGACCCTAAACCATTTAAATATATTTCATTCGGATCTTGAGCTTTAAATGGAAGGGGGGGGGGGGGGGGGGGGTTGATTTTTCGGTCAAATGAAGGAAGGCATGGGGTCACGGTGGCACTGTACTAAGGTATACTGCACGTCAATGGTGCACCTGTCTTCAACCAATGCTAACCCTGTTTACTAGTTAGTACGTTGGTGGGGTCAGGCAGTTGCTTGCCATGGCTTGGTGCTTCTCTCTGGGTACTCCGGCTTTCTCCACACGTAAATGTATTTGACAAGTGGTGACCCTGGCTGTCTAAAGTAACGTTAAATCCCAATAAATAAATAAATAAATAAATAAATAAATAAATAAATAAATAAATAAATAAAAAATAAATAAATAAATAAATAAATAAATAAATAAATAAATAAATAAATAAATATTAAGTGGGATTTCGGTGTTTAGGACAACCCGACACATAACACATGATTCTTGCATCTACAGGGCTCGAAATAAACGGTTGTCCGCTTGTCCCGGACAACCAATTTTCGTTTGGGACAACCAGCCAGTCCATCAGCGCTTGTCCCTGGGACAACAAGATTTTATGTCAGGGAGTGCAAAAATTGCGTGTTTCAACAAGTTTTTGCTTCAAAAGACAGGTCCCAATATCATTAAATTGACACAATTACTTACAAGAAAGCCTTCAAAATGCGTAACTGAAACAATCACCTCTCAGCAGTTTATTTTTATCATCACGTAAAATCCACGTTTTTTCATGCACCAAATAATTCACATAATCTCATTGGCTCTTCATAATTACGAGATATCTGGGCCGGATGACAAGATTATAGCACAAGCGCATAGTCTCTACTTTTAAAGTAAACATGTTTCCAATGAAAACAATGTGTGCATTTGCGGAATAAAATTGTTTTTTGTTTTTTTTTCGAAAGGGTGGCTTTAAATTGAATTACTAACGGGCGAATTTAAATAGAAGGTGATGCGAGGAATCTGCTGTGCGGTAAGTTCAAAAATGTAGGTAGTCTTATATGAATAGTTTGTTTCCGATACGGAGGTAAAAATATGACCTAAAAATGACTGGTCCACATTCAGTGTTTGTTGACAGCACACAAAAAAAATTGTGGGTACCAGGGGTTTGGGGGTGTTAGCAGTCAGTTGAGTTGGGTTACTACTAGAAGTTACAACTGGTCTTCGATGTCCAAGCCTACAATGTCGCTATTCAATTTTGGATTCAGCCGTAGTGACAAGCGTCGAGAAGCTAATGTCAGTAATGATCAATCGGGTGAAAAATAAAAAAAACGAGGAAATAGTGACGATTCATCAGCGAATACTGAGACTGAGAGTGCAAATAACAACCAGGGCACTGCTAGGCAGCCAAAAAAACGTTCACGAACTTATAAAAAATCGTGGGAAGAGGGGAGAGCATGGCTGAATTTCGATGAAACAGAAAACTCAATGTACTGTAAATTGTGTGTGAAATACTTTCCTACGTCAGGGTCAATGAATGAGTTTGTGAGTGGCTGCAAAAGTTTAAGACTTGATTCAGTTAAAACACACGAGAAAAGTTCTTTGCATGCAAATGCTTCTGAAAAAGAGTGCATCAGTCTTAAAAAACCAGGTGACACCCCTATTGAAAAAGGGATTATGCACATGGAAAAAGCCCAATTTGAACAGGTTCAAAATTTATTTAATACTGCATTCTATGTTGTAAAGAGTGAGAGGCCATTGAAAGATTTCCCTGGTTTGGTGCAACGGCAGAAAAAAAATCATGTATCTGTTGGTGACTCGTACAGAAGTGATAAACAGTGTTTGGTGTTTATTGAATACATTTATCAACATATCAAGTCAGAATTAGTAGCAAAATTAAAGAAGTCAGACTTCTTTTCTGTTATGACTGATGGGGCAACTGACTCGGCTACACTCGAAGAGGAACTGATTTATGTTAGGCATATTTCAGCAGATACTGACAATGTCCCAATTACTACATTCCTAGACTTACAGCATGTTGAAAAAGCAAATTCTTCTGGTATATATTTGGCTATTAAACAATCACTAGAAAAGGTGGTGGGGTTTACAGCTGATAGGGCCCCCGTCAACATGGGCCATCTTAATGGTGTTAGAGCTCTAATACAAAAAGATGCACCAAATGTAATATCTATTGCTTGTTGTGCTCACCGCCTTGAACTCTGTGTCAAACATGCTACTTCTCAAATTCCATATGTAGCCGAAATAGACACTTTTTTGCAGTCTGTATTTAAATTTTACCACTACTCACCTCTAAACAAACAAGGACTGAGAGATGCTGGGAAAGCCCTCAGTATTCAAATGCAGATGCCAGTCAAAGCATCGAGTACCAGATGGGTCCACCACCGGGAAAGGGCTATCGGTATTATTATCAAAATTTGGCCAGCCATGGTGGAACACATGGCACAAATGTCTGAACATGGGAGGGGTGATGGTAGAGGGGATCAGTCTGAGAAAGCCACAGGGCTCCTATCAACACTGCACAGTCTGAAGTTTGTTCTGTTTATGCACCTTTACTATGAGTTCCTGAAAATTGTGTCCTCCCTCAGCATTGTTTTCCAAAGCAATGATTCCACCACACACAGTGTGTTTGAGAAAATCAAAAGCACTAAAGTCAAGTTTCAAAAACTGTCAGAAGGAGCACATCAAAAAGCAGAGAAACTGCTTAATGAACAGATGCCAGATTACACATACAGGAATCAATGTCTTACCCTTGGTGGTATGGGCAGGGGAAGGCGTCAAAGTTCACAGGCAAGTGGGTCTGACCCAAAAGCAACTGCACTCAGTTTTGTAACTAGTGTAATCAAGTTATTAATTGAAAACACCCAGGTGCAGATGGATCAAAGGTTTGAATCCTTTCACAATGACCCTGTAATGTCTGCATCAAAAGTGCTTGATCCCAGAAATTGGCCTAAAAATCAAGAAGCACTAAAGAGTTATGGTGATGAAGAAATAGGTGTGTTACTAAATCATTTCACAGATGTGCTATCCTACAAGGGTTATGACTGTAAGGCTGCTGGAAATGAGTGGCTAGACCTCAAATGGCATGCAGCTGAGCTACTGAAAGCAGAAAAACTAATTGTTGCCCCTCAAAACCCTATGTCAAAATGGCAAATACCCAGGGGCCTGAGCATTTGCTATTTTGGCAGAGGTTTTTGACAGAGTCAGACTCTAGCTACAAAAATATCCTTGGTTTGGTCAAAGTGATTCTTGTGCTACCAATACATTCCTCTGAGTGTGAGAGGGGATTCTCCCTGATGAAGAGAGTAAGATGTGACTGGAGAGCTTCCCTCAATCCCTGCACTCTAGCCATGCTTATGGCAGTTGAACTGTCAGGTGAGACTTTGGAGTCATTTGACCCCAAACCAGCAATTGCCCTCTGGTGGAAATCAGGAAAAAAGTCCAGAAGGCCAGGTATAAAGCCCTATGGTCCTCACAAAAATCCCAAACCTACAGTGACAGGCACAGATTACTGGCCACCAGACTACAATTCTGATTCAGAGTCAGACCGGGAGAGTTCCACTGACACAGAATGTGAAGCCTCGGATTCTGAATCAGCCAGCACAGCCACTGCTAAAGTGTAGATTGATATAATTATAGGCTTATTGTTGAACTGTATTTTAAATGATATTCACAATCACTGAAAATAATGCCCAGTCTGTCTTATTTCAGATTCTCATCTGTAAGGCATAACAGATCGAGAATACTTGTCTTTGAGTATATAAACGTTTGAAAACCTTCATTTGTAGTATTGCTTAAGCCTTTAAATAAAAGTGTATTATTCAAGTAGTTGGTTTGTTATTACTGTAAAAGAAATTCAAAAACTAATTTTTCCAACGAACACCTTGGACAACCTGATTTGGTTTGGGACAACCAACATATGCTTTCCGGTTGTCCCATGGGACAAGTGCAAAAAAATCTAAATATCAAGCCCTGATCTATTTGAATTACCCTAAGTCGTCATGTGTTTGGACTGTCTACAGTTGGAGTGAATGCCAGCTAACAGTGACCTAAATGTGTTTAGTGTAGAGTGTTGTTTATCATTTCAGTACTGAAATGCAAACTGGTAACTACAGCATAGCTTTGAAACTATTTCCAAGAAGTCGTTACAATGAAGAGAAAATTCATAATAACTTTCATGAAAAGTGAGGAATTTTCTCTTTTCCATTTGTTTGGCTTCCTTGGTCGATACGGGATATCTGTATATTGAATACATGCTTAAAGCAAAAATAAGCCGATTAAATCGTCAGATGTGTACACATACGTGCAACTGGTAGAAAGCTGTTATTATCTCAGGACCAATTTTTGGAGGAATTTTCAACTTCAGGGATAAAGGGTTAATATCTCAGGATCAAATTATCAGATTTATACCAAAAACAAAACAGCGCGGCACATCAGTAACCTGAAGATATATATAAAGTAACATGACAATTGGATTGATATTTTTTGAGTTATCTCATGCCAAAGGGATTGGAAGAATTCTCAATTTGAAGGATAATAAAAGATAAAGGGTTAATATCTCAGGTTCAAATTATCAGATTTACACCAAAAACTATACAGCTCGGCACATCAGTAACCTGAACGCAAATATAAAGTAACATGACACTCCAAGCAATATTTTTCAAGTTATCGAATGCCAAAGGAATGGATACGGATGCCGGATGGACAGACAGACAAAGAATGGACGAACGATGAAAGGCCACCCCAGATGCCGACATATGAGTACATGGTATGGGTACACATAATAACTTTGATCAATATTTTTGAGTTATCGCAAAGAAACTGATTGGAGAAATTCTTAATTTGATGGATAAAGGGTTGATATCAGAGGATCAAAATAACAGATTTACACCCAAAACTATACAACTCGGCACAGCAGTAACCTAAACAGAAATTTAAAGTAACAACACAATCTGATTAATATTATTTGAGGTATTGCATGTCAAAGAAATAGATTGAAAATTTTTTATTAATTAAGTTTAAGTGGATCAAGGGTTAATACCTCGGGATCAAATGATCAGATTTATATAAAAAACTATACAGCTCAGCAAATCAGTAACCTAAACAGAAATTTAAAGTAACAACACAATCTGATTAATATTATTTGAGGTATTGCATGTCAAAGAAATAGACTGAAAATTTTTTATTAAGTTTAAGTGGATCAAGGGTTAATACCTCGGGATCAAATGATCAGATTTATATAAAAAACTATACAGCTCGGCAAATCAGTAACCTGACATCTATATGAAGTAACAAGACAATCAGATTGATATTCTTTCAGTTACCACACGTCAAAGAAATAGATTGGGAAAATGCACAATTTGATGAATAAAAGGTTAAAATCTTAGGATCAAACTACCAGATTTACACCAAAATCTATACAGCTTGGCACATCGGAAATCTGACCACACACATGAAGTAACAAGGCAACCTAATCAACATTTTTTAGGTTACCGCATGCCAAAGAAATGGATTGGAGTAATGCTTAATTTGATGGATAAAGGGTTAGTATCTCAGGTTCGAATCGTCAGATTTACATCAAAAACTATACAGCTCGGCACATCAGTTACCTGAACATATCTATCAAGTAACATGACAATAGGATTGATATTTTTTTAGTTATCGCATGCCAAAGAAATGGATTGGTATAATTCTTAATTGGATGGGTAAAGGGTTAATATCTCAGTATTGAATAATCAGATTTACACCAAAAACTATACAGCTCGCTGCATTAGTAACCTGAACACAAATATTAAGTATCATGACAATCTACGCAATAATTTTCAAGTTATCGAATGCCAAAGAAATGGATACGGATTCCGGACGGACAGATGGACAAAGGATGGACGAATGACGGATGACGGATGGCCACCCCGGATGCCGGCATTATGTGTACCATACATGGTATGGGTACACATAAAAATTGTCTGGATTCTCAGCTGGTTGATGAAACGCCTAACAGGGGATATCCATATGACATCACTTCTTATCTAAAAATACTTTATGTAGGAATTCCCATGTTTTTTCGTTAAATTCTCAAAAAATTAAAATCTATGAAGCCAAAACTTGTCGATAGCATTGCTTCAAAATGAATACTAAGGCTCAGTGCAACAATTTCTGGCATATATGCTGTCAGAAAAGCAAAAAGTGGCCCACAAAAAAACTGTTTATTCTTTTAGTATATAAGATGCTACAGATGTTATTGTGTTTACAAAATCAATGTTTTACTCAATGGAAATTAACTCAACATTAACATTACTACCAGTCTACATGCACACCATCCTGGGTTCATATACGATTTATGGACATCCTTTAGTAAAAGTCATAAAGAAATTAAATGTATGAAGGATACTACATTAGAATATTGTCAAAATGAAAAGGATAAAAGGGGATATTGTTGTATTTCACCTAAAAGTTTTTTATCAAGAAGAATGTCATGAAATGAAATGTGTATAAGTTTGGGGTGGGAAGTTGACCCTGGTTTTTGAGTGCAGTGTACATTCTAGTTTTTCATGAGGATGAATTGTGATAAAACAATATCTGTTGACTTTGGGTGGGTGGTTTGATGCAAATTAGAAACACACCTTGTATCTTGTTTGTTCTTTGTCATATATTCTTTTCAGCTGGACTCTTTTCGGGGAGACAAAGTGACCAAGCTTAGCTAAATATACACCATTTCGCAATCCTTCCTCCAGCTCTGTAGTAATTGGCAAGTCTTCCTTCACGCATGCTTCTATCCATCTACAATGAGATATCAACATTGATAAATTCCCATTTGTTAACCCTTTGATAAATAATCAAGCATTTTTTGTAATCATGTATATAAAAAAATCTGAATCAGCATTTTTTCCGGAAAACATGAATTTAAAACTACTCATGAATTAATTTTTTAAAAGGGCAATTAGCTGTATGGTTCAAAGAGACTGCTGGGCAATGGCGTCATTGTACGGCAACTTAATGAAAATTCAGTCATTATGCTTTGCAATATATACCACATACATTTCAAAAGCATCTTATTGTACTACAAAAAAAGTAAAATGCAATGCAATAGTCTTTTGTTATTGTTGAGTTACTGCTCAGACAAGACAGCCATGTTAGATTTGCCAGAATGCTGGTTACTGAAAGGAACATACAGCAATATTCAAAGATACCAGAAAAAAATTGGGATTCATTGGGCATTATTTTTTAAAGTTATTGGCAGTCATACTGGATATGGCAGAAAATTGTTTATCGAAAGGAACCTTCCTACAGTCACGACTCCACCACAAAAAAATAGGATCCATGGTGCATTTCATTTTCAAGTTGTAGCGCGGACAAGCAAAAATTATAAAAAATCCTAGATGACTGCCATGGCAGCCATATTGGATATGGCAAAAAAATGATTATCAAAAGGAACCATTCTTCTATTCACCATCAATCCATTAAAATCTAGAACAACTGTGAGCACTGCTCACTAAATGATACCACCCACTCCCACCAAGAAACATTTTACAACAGCAAAAGTGTGTTTAATGTAGAGAGCACAAACACTGACACCGCCCCTCCCCCCCCCACCCCTCACACACTTCCACCCCGAAGCTTGAATTGACAAAGCCCATTTTTCAATATGTGAAACTGTAAAAATGAAAATATCTGAAAACAAAATACAAAATAGAAGGTACACATCTTCACTGTATGTAAAAGAATGTTTGAAGGTTTCATTGAAATCCATTCACTAGTTTAAAAGAGGTCGCAGATAGCAAATGGCAACAACACCCCCCCCCCCCCCCCCCCACCCTCCACCCCAATATGGAAAACCCAAAAAATGAAAATATCTGAAAACAAAACAGGAGGTGCACATCTTCCAATATATGTAAAAGAATGTCTAAAAGTTTCAATGAAATCCGTTAACTGGTTTAATAGGAGTTGTGGATAGCAGATCTGTACAGAATGTCAGTGAGATTTGACATGCTATCTGTACAGAATGTCAGTGAGATTTGACAAAGTTCATTTTTCAATATGGGAAACTGTAGAAATGAAAATATCTGAAAACAAAATAGGAGGTGCACATCTTCAATGCATGTAAAAGAATGTCTGAGAGTTTCAATGGAATCCATTCACTGGTTTAAGAGGAGTTGCGGATAGCAGATGTGTACCCCCCTAAAGTGTAACGGATGGACAGATGGATGGATGTACGGACAGACATAGTGAACACTATATACCACCCAGTTTTCAAGTGGGTGGAATAATGAAAGTGTCAATGACACTGTAGCTTAACTTGTGTGTTGTGTTTGATGGAAAGGATAATATTCAATGTTTATGAAAGGATTATGAAATAAGACAAGAATTGTGATAATTGGGAATATGTTCATTTCTGTTCCCTGTATGATATGTTTTTGATAAAAATAATATGAGGTGTACATTGTATTAAAGAGCTGAGGGTGTGTGTTAATATGACCTCACAGTTAATGTATGTGGCCCTCACAGTTAACGTATATCAACGAAAGATACCAAGTTACAGTGATATTATTCCAAAACGAGTCATCCTATCAAGTTACATTGAAATCTCTTCATAAATATGGCCTGTAGACTGTGCTAAAGGTTTTCGCGCTTCGGGCCCCTGTAGTGGTCAGTTTCCCAATTGCGTCCAAAGGGCACATTCTCATCTAGACATTATATGAAGTCAACCTACCAAGTTACAATGAAATACCTTCATAAATATGACCTGTAGACTGTGCTAAAGGTTTTTGGGCTTTGGGCTCGGACAGCCATCATGGTTCAATGATCACAACCAAAAGGGGACATTCTCATCTGGGCATCATCTGGAGTGATTCTATGAAGTTACAATGAAATCTCTTCATAAATATGACCTGTAGACTGTTCTCAAGGTTTTCAGACTTCGGGCCCTGAAGCTGTCACAGTTGACCAATCACGACAAAAAGGGGATGTCATCATCTAGGCATGATATGGAGTCAAACTAACAGGTTACAATGAAATCCTTCCATAAATATGACCTATAGACTATGCTAAAGGTTTTGGGGTTTTGGGCCCGGGCAGTCATCAAGGCTGAATGATCGCAACCAAAAGGGGACGTTCTCATCTAGACATTATTTGGAGTCATCCTACCACGGTACAATGAAATCTCTTCATAAATATCAACTGTAGACTGTGCTAAAGGTTTTTGGGCTTCAGGCCCCTGTATCCGTCACAGTTGCCTAATGGTGCCCAAAAGGGGCTGTTCTCATCTAGACATTATGTGAAGTCAACCTGCCAAGTTACAATGAAATCTCTTCATAAATATGACCTGTAGACTGTGCTAAAGATTTTCGGGCTTCAGGCCCCTGTAGCCGTCACAGTTGCCTAATGGTGTCCAAAAGGGGCTGTTTTCATCTAGATATTATATGAAGTCAACCTACCAAGTTACAATGAAATCTATTCATAATTATGACCTGTAGACTGTTCTAAAGGTTTTCCGGCCCCTGTAGCTGTCACAGTTGCCCAATTGTGTCCAAAAGGGGACATTCTCATCTAGACGTTATATGAAGTCAAACCTACCAAGTTACAATGAAATCCCTTCATAAATATGACCTGTAGACTGTGCTAAAGGTTTTCAGACTTCGGGCCCCTGAAGCCATCACAGTTGCCTAATGGTGTCCAAAAGGGGCTGTTCTCATCTAGACATTATATGAAGTCATCCTACCAAGTTACAATGAAATCCCTTTATAAATATGACCTGAAGACTGTGCTAAAGGTTTTCAGGCTTTGGGCTCGGGCAGCCATCATGGTTGAATGATCGCAACGAAAAGGGGACATTCTCATCTGGGCATCATCTGGAGTGATCCTACGAAGTTACAATGAAATCCCTTCATAAATATGACCAGTAGACTGTGCTCAAGATTTTCGGGCTTCGGGCACCTGTAGCCATCAAAGTTGACCAATGACGACCAAAAGGGGACGTCATCATCCAGGCATTATATAGAGTCAACCTAACAAGTTACAATGAAATCCTTCCATAAATACGACCTATAGACAATGCTAAAGGTTTTTGGGCTCGGGCAGCCATCAAGGCTGAATGATTGTGACCAAAAGGGGGCGTTCTCATCTAGACATTATTTGGAGTCATCCTACCAAGCTACAATGAAATCCCTTCATAATTATGACCTGTAGACTGTTCTAAAGGTTTTCGGGCTTCGGGCCCCTGTAGCTGTCACAGTTGCCCAATCGTGTCCAAAAGGGGACGTCCTCATCTAGACATTATATGAAGTCAAACCTACCAAGTTACAATGAAATCCCTTCATAAATATGACCTGTAGACAGTGCTAAAGGTATTCGGACTTCAAGCTCGGGCAGCCATCATGGTTGAATGATCGCAACCAAAAGGGGACATTCTCATCTGGGCACCATCTGGAGTGATCCTACAAAGTTACAATGAAATCCCTTCATAAATATGACCTGTAGACAGTGCTAAAGGTATTCAGGCTTCAAGCTCGGGCAGCCATCATGGTTGAATGATCGCAACCAAAAGGGGACATTCTCATATGGGCACCATCTGGAGTGATCCTACAAAGTTACAATGAAATCCCTTCATAAATATGACCTGTAGACTGTGCTAGAGATTTTCGGGCTTCGGGCACCTGTAGCCATCACAGTTGACCAATCACGACCAAAAGGGGATGTCATCATCTAGGCATTATATGGAGTCAACCTAACAAGTTACAATGAAATCCTTCTATAAATACGACCTATAGACTATGCTAAAGGTCTTTGGGCTCGTGCAGCCATCAAGGCTGAATGATCGCGACCAAAAGGGGATGTTCTCATCTAGACATTATTTTGAGTCATCCTACCAAGCTACAATGAAATCCCTTCATAATTATGACCTGTAGACTGTTCTAAAGATTTTCGGGCTTTGGGCCCCTGTAGCCGTCACAGTTGCACAATCGTGTCCAAAAGGGAACGTTCTATCTAGACATTATATGAAGTCAACCTACCAAGTTACAATGAAATCCCTTAATAAATATGACCTGTAGACTGTGCTAAAAGTTTTGGGGCTTCGGGATCGGCCAGCCATCATGGCTGAATGATCGCAACCAAAAGGGGACATTCTCATCTGGGCATCATCTGGAGTGATCCTACAAAGTTACAATGAAATCCCTTCATACATATGACCTGTAGACTGTGCTCAAGGTTTTCGGGCACCTGTAGCCGTCACAGTTGACCAATCATGACCAAAAGGGGATGTCATCATCTAGGCATTATATGGAGTCAACCTAACAGGTTACAATGAAATCCTTCCATAAAAATGACTTTTTGCCTATGGTAAAGGTTTTTGGGCTCGGGCAGACATCAAGGCTGAATGATCACGATCAAAATGGGACGTTCTCATCTGGACATTATTTGGAGTCATCCCACCAAGTTACAATGAAATCCCTTCATAAATATGACCTGTAGACTGTGCTAAAGGTTTTCGGGCTTCAGGCCCCTGTAGCCGTCACAGTTGCCCAATCACGTCCAAAAGGGGACTTTCTCATCTAGACATTATACGAAGTCAACCCAGCAAGTTACAATGAAATTCCTCAATAAATATGACCTGTAGACTGTGCTAAAGGTATTCGGGTTTTGAGCTCTGGCAGTCATCACGGTTGACAGATTATGCCCAAATGAGAAAATTCTCATCCAGACATCATCCGGAGTCATCCTACCAAGTTACAATGAAATCCCTCCATATTAAATATGACCTGCAGACTGTGCTAAAAGTTTTGGGTTGTGGGCTTGGGCAGCCATCACGGTTGACAGATCATGACCAAAAGGGGACGTTCTCATCTAGGCATTATACAGAGGCATCCTACCAAGTTACAATGAAATCCCTTCATAAATACGACCTGTAGACTGTGCTAATGGTTTTCAGGTTTTGGGCTCAGGCAGCCATACCGGTTGACCGATCGCGACCAAAAGGAGACGTTCTCATCTAGACATGACCCCAAACCAGCATATGAAATTTTGTGACGATTAGACAAAAACTACGGGGTGTAGCCTGTGCTAAAGGAAAATGTGAACACACTCACAGACCCACAGACTAACAGACCTCCGCACGTGTGATGGCAATAGCTTATCCTGACTTTGTCAAGTAAAGCCAAAGTTAAGCTAAAAACATGACAAGTGGAGTTTCAGTTGGTGGACCGCCAGGTTAAATGCAGATAAATGGCTAAAACTATGCCAATTCTCCTCATCTGTTATTAGTGGAGGTTATTTATTTACTGAGTGGAAAGTTCATTCACCCTTTTAGTGTCCTAGTTTTATTCCACTAGCCACATATTGAACATGATCAACTTTATGTAGAAGTCTCACTTATTTGGCATTTCAAGGTCACTTTTAGCATCTTTGCAGGGATTCTTCTGCCCTCTTTGGGAAAGGGTCCATGGCCCATGCCAATGAGAAAATTTGCGTCACGGGGGCTCCAACTGGGAATTTGTTTTGGAGGGGAAAAAACATACACAGACTAAGAAATTTTACATTCAAATTGAGCAGACAACATTAAGATCAATATCTAAGCAACTGCATGCATATTACAAGTAAGTTTTGTAACAAACCATCACATGGAATCATGTTAATCCAGTATTCTCTGCATACCAGAAAATAAGTGGTCAGACAAGGATAATGTCAGGTACCAAAAGGCCAATGTCTGACTGAGGTTTAAAATCATCAGTCAAAATGTCTGATGCCAAAATTATCAATAAAGTTCAATGATCAGAACATCATGCATGCTGGAAATCATGTACATAACTAGCAAGCCTAAAATTAATGATTATTGTGATTTCTGATCCTGGCAAGTTGGGAAGTGTGAAGAAAGTGACTGTATAGCTCATCAGTATTAACAGAGTGTGACGGAATATGATTTGATATAGCCATACACGTATCTAAATTATGTCTGAAGGGTAATTCTGTTCCAATTCAGAATAAAACCAATCATACCTTGTTTGGCAGGGCTCATTGAGCCCTGCCAAACAAGGTATGGTTGGATGAATTCTGAGCAGTTTTAAGATGAAGGCACACGTGCACCCAAAACACATTATTTTGAATACTCAAACCCCATTTTGTAATATGTCAGATATCATTCTTAAATGACAGACATGATTCATTTGGTGTCTGACATTTTGTCTGGAAGCACAATGAAAATTATTTTCAGGCCTGATTCTCTGTAGTCTCTGTTAAACTGTTTTCATACTATTAAAGAAGAACTTGTCATTTTCCCTTAAGAGACTTTGCTGCGCAAGCAATTTAAATTTAATGAACAATTGGTATCCTGAACCGGGTGGTCATAAGGCCTCACAAAAACAGTTTTCTGGTTTTCTGAAGTCTTATGAATACCCAGTTGAGGACACAACTTGTGCATTCAATTTTGGTTTTGTGCAAACTAAGACTGGAAAATTTGGGGTTACGAATTGGGAAAAAGCATGCCCAAATTTCATTGGGAAAGGGTCCCATAAACAGCCCCTGTAGAAAACCAAAATAATCCTTGCTTTGGCTATCTCATGACCACAACTTTGGGATGAAGTCAAGTTTAACTAATTGTTTATACCTATGCACCCCCTTCAGAAAAAAATCCACCCCTGGCATTGGTTCAGGGTCCTATTTTTACCAGTAAAGTAGAAAATGTTAATGCAAAAAACAGGCACTGTTCCACTTCCCATATTTCCCACTGAGAATTGTAAAATTCTTGGAAATAGGTTCTCACATGCAGAATTCAGAGTATCAATGGTTGGTTATATGTGGAGTGCTACTGCAATGTTACATGTATGTGTTGCAAATTAGGCTTGTAATTTTCTCAACCTTTTACCCAATGTAACGGTCAAAACCGGCAACCACTATTCACAAAAATCGCGAATTTGTTTTCATTATTTTTTTTCATTTTTTGTCTCAAAAACATAAGTTATGACCCCTCTTTGGAACGAGCTCATCAAGCTCGTTCTAATGAGGGGTCATAGATGAGCTCATTCCAAAGAGGGGTCATAACCTATGTTTTGGGGACAAAACATGAAAAAAATTAGTTATTCCAGAATTTTGTTTGCAAGTGTCGTCTGTTTTTCATGTTAGGTAAAGGGTTAATGAACAGTTGTGGAAAATGACAAGATACACTGAACAATTCATCAATTTTGAAAAAGAAATGGTATTTGGAAGTGTTAAGTTTGTGTCTCGTCAATATGTCACCTATTTTCAATGTATTCAACGTAAAAACCAAAGCAAGGTACATTGGAACTGTTTCACATCATGCATGTTCTCATTTATCATCTGTTTGGGAAATATTTTGGGTCTTAACTGGCAGAGTGACAAATTATTTTCGATCATCAAAATTTGCTCACTTGTCTTTGACTTGTAACAATTTATGAGCCAGTGCCTAGATGCACTTTCCCATAAATTGGGACAATGCAAATCCACACAAATTCAATAATTTCACTTCAAAAATAATATGGAGCACAACAAAGGAATATGAAGCCTTCCAGTTGTGGTACCTACAATTCAGAATAATTCAGCACTCGACCAATTAACAGCTTCCATTGATGTGTTGATTCATCTATAGATGTGATCCAGTTACATTACAATGTGACAATAATGTTAAAAATAGCATCTGGAGGAGGTAAAACTGTTAAATTACCAAATTCATATTTTGCGATCACGCTAGCTGAGTCATTTGGTTTTTTAAACACAATGGAACCAAACTGAACTAGAGGTACTGTGAGCAAACTCACAAAGTGATACCCCCTGCGCCTGAAATGTATAAGTTAGATTATCTCCCCTTGGAAATGTCAGAACGGAATTATATTGCTTCATGCACATCTTCATATGGAGTTCTTCCATTGTGTAAAGTTTCATGAAAATTCTTCAAACGGTTTAGGAGGAGTTGCGCTTACAAGGATGGACAGACAATATAAGTTAGATTATCTCCCCTTGGAAATGTCAGAACGGAATTATATTGCTTCATGAACATCTTCATATGGCGTTCTTCCATTGTGTAAAGTTTCATGAAAATTCTTCAAACGGTTTAGGAGTTGCGCTTACAAAGATGGACAGATAGACAGATGGACGGACAGGGTAATTCCTATATACCCCCCAAACTTTGTTTGCAGGGGGTATAAAAATCGGTTAATAGCCCATCTCTAATCTCAGCTTAATCTTCCACTGACAATGAATTACAACCAGGTAAATAAAAACGACATGTGTCAATGATTTACAATGACAGACAAAAAACAAAAACAAAATTTTGCAGGCAAGACAATATTACATTATCAGTTCATCAGAAGTAAAGAAGCTTTCAACTCAGTTGCATCCCACTGAAAAACATCAGTGGCAATAACATTTTCCCATAATACATTCTACATGTAGTCAACTTTATAACAATGGCCCACATCTGCATAAATTTATTGACATATAAATGAACAACTTGAAAGTCTAGCCAGAAGGTACATTCATTAAGCAATTAAATTGACATTACACCCTCAGCAATGACGTGTTTATTGAAAGAAAGCTGTATATAGATTTATTTTAAGAATAGTTTTCACATACATTTTCTATTTACACTAGATTAAAAGGAGACTAAAAAAAACTAAACGGAGAAGCTGAATTGAGTGCCTATGACATGAAAACTGAAAAAATGTGGATCAGCCTTCTAAAATCAAATTTGTCGGAGTGTTAATAATTTATTCTTTTCTTTATGATTTTCCATCAATTGATTTTCTTGAATTGTTTTATAACACTTTACCAATAAAAGCTTCAGGTCCTCATTTGCAATATCTTTTCTTAACTGGTAGAGTGCTGGAAGCCCATATTTGGGCTTTATTCTGAAGTGCCAGTACTGCAATTTAAAGGCTCCATATTCTGTGGGTGTGCTTCATATTATCTTTGAAGTGATATTATTTTATCTGTTAGGATTTGCCTTGTTACAATTTATGGGAGAGTGCCCACTGGCACTCTCCCATAAATTGTTACAAGGCAAAAATGCACAAACAAATTTTAAGGACCAAAAATAACTTAGCACTCTACCAGTTAAGTAGCTACAAAACTTCATTTTTTTTTACCATTTGGGGACATGTATTTTCTTTGTTTTACAGCAGGGACATGAAGTCCAATTTGTGGCAATTTGAGACCCACATACACCAAAATGGCAGGCCTGGAAATGTGAGGCATGTGATTTTTTGCCTGATGCTAGGGTAGTTTTCAACCAGCGAAAGTGTTTTTCCACGCACACCTAGTCCCACGGTACTGAACATTGCAAGTATAATTTGAATTTCTCGGCAGTCGCAACTCTTAGTGGAAAGAGGTACAAATGGCATCTAACTTTGATCTCCAACCACAAATAAAACAAAATTACGTTCATTCTCATTTTATTTTGACAGGATTTATGCCAGGCCATCTCAACAGCCCGTCCTCGGCCACATTCCCCTCGATGACGATGGTCCTTAATTCTTAGTGCATGTCGGCCCCCAAATATTTGACTGCCTTTACTGGAAAATACATAAATGACACGGAAAAACAACCACACACAAAATGAGCAACACTGTTTCTCTGTTCATTTATTGTTGACCTGGTAAATTGTTAGTAATAAATAAATGAAGGTAATCTCATAGTCATACGCTACCCAAAGTGTGTATATCCAACTACCTGTTTTACGTTTTAGTTGAAATATTGTAATGAAAAGTGTATATATTTTTTATTTAATTATATCTTTAATGATTTAAGTACAGAAATTAAGATTTTATTTGTGTTTGACATTATTTTTTAGCTTTTGAATACGATAACGAAAATGGATATTATTGGTAAAAGAGGAAATTTTTCAATATGCCAAAAAGTTCACGGGGAGAACAGGTATGGGTTCAATATCGAGTATGAGAACAATTACTGTTAATTACAGCTTGACAATGCCTTCTTATGCTCCCAATCAGGTTCCTGGTGGTTCTTTGTTGGATGTTGTTCCATTCCTGGACCAGCATGGCACCAAGCTCCTGGACACTTCTTGGCTGAACTGGACAGGCTGAAATTGCAAGCTGCAACTCATTCCAGACATGTTTAATTGGATTGAGGTCAGGGGATCTGGCTGGCCAGTCCATACGTTCAATCCCCTCCCTCTGTCGGTATTCACTGACAGCATGGGCAACAAGAGGACAGGCATTATCGTCCATCAGAATGAATCTATCACCCACTGCACCTGCATACAATCTGACAAGGACATCCAGGATCTCATCAATATACCGTTATGCAGTTAATATACCACGGTCAAAAACACAGAGCTCTGTACGGCCATCCCAGCTGGTGCTGCCCCAGACCATAATTGACCCTCCACCACAGCAGTCATGCTCAGCAATGTTGGCTGCATGGAATCGCTCTCCTGGTCTTCTCCATACCCTAGAACGCCTATCTGTGTGGTCTAGGCAGTACCTTGACTCATCTGTAAAAAGGACAGGTCTCTGTCCATCCAACGTGATCCATGGCCCATTCATATCGTGCCTGGTGGTGGTTCTGGGATGACGAGATGCAAATACATGGTCTTCTCGATCAGAGAACACCTCCGGGCAACCTTGCCCGGATAGTCTGCGTCAAAACATTTACCCTGGATGCATTCTGAAGGTCACTGTGAAGCTGGATTGCTGTGGCAAAGCAGTTCCAACAGGCTTGAATGATCAAAAACCGGTCTTCAGCTGCAGATGTTGCCCTGCCTCTGCCACCACCATGCTGTCTTACTGGTGTGCCATACTGCTGAAATCTTGCCCAGGCTCTGTTGATCACCATATGGTGCACAACAAGGGCTTCACCAACCTGACGATGTGTAGCCCCATGCTCCACCATTCCTACAGCCTGCCACATTTCTGCTTCAGACAAATGTTTTCTTACATTTGCAATATTCAATCATTAAATCACAAGGGTTTTGAAATGAAGATTGAATACCCTACACGTCATGTACATGTAGACAGTACACAAAAACATCATGAAAATCAAGGGGTACATGATTTCCATGACTGTCACGAAAAGTCTGCATGTACATGTAGACAGTACACGAAAACATCATGAAAATCAAGGGGTACATGATTTCCATGACAGTCACGAAAAGTCTGCCTGTCAAGAGAGCTAATGTAAACACTGGGGACCATCTCAATACACTCCTTAATCATATCCACCAAAAATATCGCAAATATGTCACAAGCAAATTTTGCAATGATGTGTCAAATATTTGGTGCTTAGCAAACTTTGAGTAGTATACATATCCCTCTTCCAAAGAATTGCTAAACAGTTTAAAAACAAGAGGCCCCACGGGGTCTGAAGCGCTCACCTTGAACAGAACACGATATAAACAGAGTTCACGAATGAGTCTACATTAAGCAACCCATCTTCATAGGATACATTGTCAATTCTTGAGCCCCTCAGGAGTGACAATGAAAGTGACAATGACACTGTAGCTTAACTTGTGTGTTGTGTTTGAAGAAAAGGATAATGTTCAATGTTTATGAAAGGATTATGAAATAAGACAAGAATTGTGATAATTGGGAATATGTTCATTTCTGTTCCTTGTATGCTATGTTTTTGATAAAAAATAATATGAGGTGTACACTGTACTAAAGAGCTGCGGGGTGGGTTAATAGGTCTTCACAGTTAATGTATGCGGCCCTCACAGTTAACGTATGTCAACGAAAGTTACCAATTTACAGGGAAATTATTCCAAAATGAGTCATCCTATCAAGTTACATTGAAATCCCTTCATAAATATGGCCTGTAGACTGTGCTAAAGGTTTTTGGGCTTCAGGCTTGTGCAGCCATGATGGTAGACCGATTGCAACTAAAAGGGGACGTCCTCATCTCGACATTATACTGAGTAATTCTACTAAGTTACAAGGAAATCCCTTCACAAATACGACCTGTAGTCTGTACTAAAGTTTTTTGGGTTTTGGGCTCAGGAAGCCATCATGGTTGAATGATCAGGACCAAAAGGGTGCGTTGTCATCTGGGCACAATCTAGAGTGATCCTACGAAGTTACAATGAAATCCCTTCATATATATGACCTGTAGACTGTGCTCAAAGTTTTCAGGCTTCGGGACCCTGAAGCCATCACAGTTGACCAAACACGACTAAAAGGGGATGTCATCATCTAGGCATTATATTGAGTCAACCTAACAAGTTACAATGAAATCCTTCCATAAATACGACCTACAGACTATGCTAAAGGTTTTTGGGTTTTGGGCTCGGGCAACAATCAAGGCTGAATGATCACGACCAAAAGGGGACGGTCTCATCTAGACATTATCTGGAGTCATCCTACCAAGTTACAATGAAATCCCTTCATAAATATGACCTCTATACTGTTCTAAAGGTTTTCGGGCTTCGGGCCCCTGTAGCCGTCACAGTTGCCCAATTGCGTCCAAAAGGGGCGGTTCTCATCTAGACATTATATGAAGTCAACATACCAAGTTACAATGAAATGTCTTCATAAACATGACCTGTAGACTGTGCTATAAGTTTTCAGGCTTTGGGCTCGGGCAGCCATCACGGTTGAATGAGCACAACCAAAAGGAGACATTCTCATCTGGGCATCATCTGGAGTGATCCTACGAAGTTACAATAAAATCCCTTCATAAATATGACCTGTAGACTGTGCTCAAGGTTTTCGGGCTTCGGGCCCCTGTAGCGGTGATAGTTGATCAATCATGACCAAAAGGGGATGTCATCATCTAGGCATTATATGGAGTCAACCTAACAAGTTACAATGAAATCCTTCCATAAATACGACTTATAGACTATGCTAAAGGTTTTTGGGCTCGGGCAGCCATCAAGGCTGAATGATCGTGACCAAAAGGGGACGTCGTCATCTAGACATTATTTGGAGTCATCCTACCAAGTTACAATGAAATCCCTTCATAAATATGACCTGTAGCCTGTGCTAAAGGTTTCAGGCTTCGGCCCCTGTAGCCGTCACAGTTGCCCAATCGTGTCCAAAAGGGGCTGTTCTCATCTAGTCGTTATATGAAGTCAACATACCAAGTTACAATGAAATCCCTTCATAAATATGACCTGAAGCCTGTGATAAAGGTTTTTGGGCTTCGGGCTCGGGCAGCCATCATGGCTGAATGACCGCAACCGAAAGGGGACATTCTCATCTGGGCATCATCTGGAGTGATCCTACGAAGTTACAATGAAATCCCTTCATAAATGTGACCGTAGACTGTGCTCAAGGTTTTTGGGCTTCGGGCACCTGTAGCCATCACAGTTGACCAATCACGACCAAAAGGGGATGTCATCATCTTGGCAATATATGGAGTCAACCTAACAAGTTACAATGAAATCCTTCCATACATATGACCAAAAGAATTTGCTAAAGGTTTTTGGGCTCGGGCAGCAATCAAGGCTAAATGATTGCATTCAAAAGGGGACATTCTCATCTAGACTCACAGACTAACAGACTTCTGCATGTGTGATGGCAATAGCTTATCCACTTTCGTGTTTTCTTAGACCATTTCCGGCAAAAGGCTCATAGGATATGTAATTCAAAATGCTAAAACCATGCTCAAATGTTGCGGTGGGGTCTGTAAATGCGCCCGAAGGTTTCGGATTTTTCAGCTGCCAAGTGGCTGTGCCACCGTTGCCACTTTCGTGTTTTCTTAGACCCTTTCTGGTGAAAGGCTCCTAGGGTATGTAATTCGAAATCCAAAAACCATGTTCAAATGTTGCAGTAGGGTCTGTAGATGCGCATGAAGGTTTCAGATTTTTGGGGTGCCACGTGGCTGTGCTACTGTTGCAACTTTCATGTTTTCTTAGACCGTTTCCGGCGAAAGGCCCCTAGGGTATGTAATTCGAAATGCTAAAACCATGCTCAAATGTTGCAGTGGAGTCTGTAGATGCACACGAAGGTTTCGGATTTTTCAGCTGCCCCGTGGCTGTGCCACCATTGCCACTTTCGTGTTTTCTTAGACCCTTTCTGGTGAAAGGCTCCTAGGGTATGTAATTCGAAATGCTAAAACCCTGCTCAAATGTTGCAGTGGGGTCTGTAGATGCGCACGAAGGTTTCAGATTTTTTCAGCTGCCAAGTGGCTGTGCCACGGTTGCCACTTTCGCATTTTCTTAGACCATTTCCGGTGAAAGGCTCCTAGGGTATGTAATTCAAAATCCTAAACCCATGCTCAAATGTTGCAGTAGGGTCTGTAGATGCGCACGAAAGGTTTCGGATTTTTGGGGTGCCACGTGGCTGTGCCACCGTTGCCACTTTCATGTTTTCTTAGACCGTTTCCAACGAAAGGCTCCTATAGTATGTAATTTGAAATTCTAAAAGCATGCTCAGATGTTGCAGTAGGGTCTGTAGATGTGCACGAAGATTTTGTATTTTTTGGGTGCCACGTGGCTGTGCTACTCTTGCCACTTTCGTGTTTTCTTAGACCGTTTTCGGCGAAAGGCTCTTAGGCTATGTAATTCGAAACTCTAAAACCATGCTCAAATGTTGCAGTGTGGTCTGCAGATGCACACGAAGGTTTAAGATTTTTCAGCTGCCCCGTGGCTGTACCACTGTTGCCACTTTCGTGTTTTCTTAGACCCTTTCCGGTGAAAGGCTCCTAGGGTGTGTAATTCGAAATGCTAAAACCATGCCCAAATGTTGCAGTGGGGTCTGTAGATGCGCACGAAGGTTTCATATTTTTTGGGTGCCACGTGGCTGTGCTACTGTTGCCACTTTCGCATTTTCTTAGACCCTTTCTGGCGAAAGGCTCCTAGTGTATGTAATTCGAAATGCTAAAACCATGCTTAAGTGTTGCAATGGGGTCTGTAGATGCGCACGAATGTTTCGGATTTTTCAGGTGCCACGTGGCTGTGCCACCATTGCCACTTCTGTGTTTTCTTAGACCGTTTCTGGTGAAAGGCTCCTAGTGTATGTAATTCGAAATGCTAAAACCATGCTTAAGTGTTGCAATGGGGTCTGTAGATGCGCACGAATGTTTCGGATTTTTCAGGTGCCACGTGGCTGTGCCACCATTGCCACTTCCGTGTTTTCTTAGACCGTTTCTGGCGAAAGGCTCCTAGTGTATGTAATTCGAAATGCTAAAACCATGCTTAAGTGTTGCAATGGGGTCTGTAGATGCGCACGAATGTTTCGGATTTTTCAGGTGCCACGTGGCTGTGCCAACATTGCCACTTCCGTGTTTTCTTAGACCGTTTCTGGTGAAAGGCTCCAAGTGTATGTAAATTGAAACGCTAAACCATGCTTAAATATTGCAATGGGGTCTGTAGATGCACAGGAAGGTTTCGGATTTATGGGTGCCACATGGCTGTGCCACCGTTGCCACTTTCATGTTTTCTTAGACCCTTTCCGGCAAAAGGCTCCAAGGGTATGTAATTCGGAAAGGCTAAAACCATGCTCAAATGTTGCAGTAGGGTCTGTAGATGCGCACAAAGGTTTCAGATTTTTTATTAGGTGCCATGTGGCTGTGCCACCATTGCCACTTTCACGTTTTCTTTGACCGTTTCCGTTTGCGACGAAAAGCTCCTAGAGTATGTAATTTGAAATGCTGAAGCCATGCTGAGATGTTGCAGTAGGGTCTGTAAATGTGCAGGAAGGTTTCGGATTTTTTGGGTGCTACGTGGCTGTGCCACCGTTGCTACTTTCGTGTTTTCTTAGACCGTTTCTGGTGAAAGGCTCCTAGAGTGTGTAATTCGAAATGCTAAAACCATGCTCAAATGTTGCAGTAGGGTCTGTAGATGTGCACGAAGGTTTCAGATTTTTCAGGTGCCACATGGCGGTGCCACCATTGACACTTTTGTGTTTTCTTACACCGTTTCCGGTGAAAGGCTCCTAGAGTGTGTAATTCGAAATGCTAAAACCATGCACAGATGTTGCAGTAGGGTCTGTAGATGCGCACGAAGGTTTCGGAATTTTTAGGTGCCACCATTGCCACTTTTGTGTTCTATTAGACCGTTTCCGGCAAAAGGCTCCTAGGGTATGTAATTCAAAATCCTAAAACTATGCTCAAATGTTGCAGTAGGGTCTGTAGATAAACACAAAGGTTTCGGATTTTGCAGGTGCCATGTGGCTGTGTCACAGTAGCCACTTTCATGTTTTCTTTGACCGTTTCTGGCAAAAGGCTCCTAGAGTGTGTAATTCGAAATGCTAAAACCATGCTCAAATGTTGCAGTAGGGTCTGTAGATGTGCACGAAGGTTTCAGATTTTTCAGATGCCATATGGCGGTGCCACCATTGACACTTTTGTGTTTTCTTACACCGTTTCCGGTGAAAGGCTCCTAGAGTGTGTAATTCGAAATGCTAAAACCATGCACAGATGTTGCAGTAGGGTCTGTAGATGCGCACGAAGGTTTCGGAATTTTTAGGTGCCACCATTGCCACTTTTGTGTTCTATTAGACCGTTTCCGGCAAAAGGCTCCTAGGGTATGTAATTCAAAATCCTAAAACTATGCTCAAATGTTGCAGTAGGGTCTGTAGATAAACACAAAGGTTTCGGATTTTGCAGGTGCCATGTGGCTGTGTCACAGTAGCCACTTTCATGTTTTCTTTGACCGTTTCTGGCAAAAGGCTCCTAGAGTGTGTAATTCGAAATGCTAAAACCATGCTCAAATGTTGCAGTAGGGTCTGTAGATGTGCACGAAGGTTTCAGATTTTTCAGATGCCATATGGCGGTGCCACCATTGACACTTTTGTGTTTTCTTACACCGTTTCCGGTGAAAGGCTCCTAGAGTGTGTAATTCGAAATGCTAAAACCATGCACAGATGTTGCAGTAGGGTCTGTAGATGCGCACGAAGGTTTCGGAATTTTTAGGTGCCACCATTGCCACTTTTGTGTTCTATTAGACCGTTTCCGGCAAAAGGCTCCTAGGGTATGTAATTCAAAATCCTAAAACTATGCTCAAATGTTGCAGTAGGGTCTGTAGATAAACACAAAGGTTTCAGATTTTGCAGGTGCCATGTGGCTGTGTCACAGTAGCCACTTTCATGTTTTCTTTGACCGTTTCTGGCAAAAGGCTCCTGGGTATGCAATTCGAAATGCTAAAACCATGCTCAAATGTTGCAGTAGGGTCTGTAGATGCGCACAAAGGTTTAGGATTTTTCAGGTGCCACATGGCTGTGCCTCCATTGCCACTTTCATGTTTTCTTAGATCGTTTTCGGAGAACAGCTCCTAGAGTATGTAATTCGAAATGCTAAAACTATGCTCAGATGTTGCAGTAGGGTCTGTAGATGCACATGAAGGTTTCAGATCTTTCGGGTGCCACGTGGCTGTGCCACCGTTGCCACTTCTGTGTTTTCTTAGACCGTTTCTGGCGAAAGGCTCCCAGGGTACATGTATGTAATTCGAAACGCTAAAACCAGGCTCAAATGTTGCAGTGGAGTTTGTAGATGCGCACGAAGCTGTGTCACCTGTGCCACTCAATATGATTTTAGTGTGTCATATAATACATTTCATCTTTGTATCAAGCATTCATACAAAGTCAAGGATGCAAATGCGGGGATACACCATAGTGTGCTTTGCACACAAGTGACACCATCTAGTCTTGACTTTGTCAAGTTAAGCTAAAAATAGTTCGAGCATCATGCCTTTTCTTCAGTTGATCATAATGTAAAATGTGGAGCTCCCCTATGAAGCTACTTGATACAACCAATGTGGATTAATCTTAGTTACACACCTCTAGAGGGTACTGAATACAAAATATCGAATTCTTGAGCTACATGGCCAATTCTGGCTCCCATAGGGAGCACAAATATTAACCAAGGTTCTCGATTTGTACAAAGTTGAATCTGACCTCCCTAAAGATGTTGTATTTCAAATATGAAAGCATTCTGACTGTTGGATCCGACAAAGAAAATTTGTATTAAAGAAATTTAATAATATTGCATTAAGTTAAAATTTGGGCTACCATAGCGAGCCCAAATATTAACCTACAGACCTGATTTGAACAAATTTGAATCTGACCCTCCTAGAGATGTTGTATACCAAATATGAAAGCATTCTGACTAGAGGATCTGAAGAAGAAGATTTTTAAAGAAATTTCCTCATATTGCACTAAGTTAAAATTGGGGCGAAATATTAACCCAGGAAACCAATTTGAACAAACATGAATCTGACTCCCCTGGAGATGTTGCAAACCAAATATGAAAGGATTCTGACAAGTGAATCTGAAGAAGATTTTTGAAGAAATTCCCTCATATCGTACTAAGTTAAATTTCAGGTTCCCATATGGAGCCCAAATATTAACCCAGGCACTCAAATTGAACAAACTTGAATCTGACCTCCCTAGAGATGTTGTATACCAAATATGAAAGCATTCTGACTGGTGGATCTGAAGAAGATTTTTTTAAAATATACCCCATATTGAACAAAGTTAAAACTTGGGCTTCCATAGGAAGACCAAATATTCACCTAGGGGCTTGGTTTAAACAATCTTGAATCTGACCCTCATAAAAATGATGTATACCAAACATTAAAAGATTCTGACTTGTGATTCTGAAGAAAGTTTTTAAAGAATCCATATTGTCCTAAGTTAAAATTCGGGCTCCTGTATTGAGCCCAAATATGAACCAATGGGCTTTATTTTAAAAAACTTGTATCTGAACCCCCCTATGGATGCTGCATAACGAATATCAAAAGATTCTGACTATTGGTTCTAGAGAAAATATTTTTTTAAATTTTTGCAAATATGCTGACTCAGCATTTTTCCGATGCCCTCTACAGAACACCCTAACATAACCGATGGCAATTTTTCTTTACCATTCAATTCTACTGGTCCTAAGGATGCTTCTACGAAATAACAGTTCTCCATTCCGTGTGGTTTGGGAAAAATGGGCATTTGAAAATATTTCTACTTTTAGCTCCTGGGTTTCCCATGGGGATGCAGGAATTATTTTATTTTTGAACGGGTCAAGTGCTTATGGCCCAATAATACCATATACCAAATTTCGTTGAAATCAGTCAATCAGTTAAGAAAATAGAAATTTTTGGCGGGGCTAAAAATCTTACCCCTCCCATTACAAAGCCAAATATTGCTTCACAAACTTTGAACTTTGAATCCACACCTCAAAAGAAAGCTCCATAATAAATATCAAGTCATTGTACCCACTGGTTCATGAGAAGATTTTAAAAATATTTTGGAGCATTTTCCCCACCCCCTCTCTATGAGGCTGGGCATGTTGAGTTGAACAAAAATGCAAGGCCCCTTCGGAACCATCACTCACACAAACTTTAACTTTAATTGTCCTGGTAGTTTTGGAGCAGAAGACCAAAACATGGTGTTGACAGATGACAGACAGACGATGGATGGAGAGCAATGGTATTAGCTCAGCTTGACTTTTGTCAAGGTGAGCTAATTATCCCCCATATTACAAAGGAAGCCCAAATATTAACCTATTGACCTGCTTTGATCAATCTTGAATCTGACTAACATAACAATGATGTATACCAAACATTTAAAAGATTCTGACTGGTGTTTCTAAAAAATATTTTTAAAGAATATTCCCCATATTGCCCTAAATTCGTGATCCTGTATTGAGCCCAAATATGAACCAATGGGCTTCATTTTAACAAACAGTATCTGATCCCCCTATGGATGCTGTATTCCGATCAAAAGATTCTGACCATTGGTTCAGAAGAAATTTTTTTTTAATTTTTGCAAATATGCTGACTCAGCATTTTTTCGATGCCCTCCACAGAACACCCTAATATAACAGACAGCAATTTCATTTTTTTTACCATTCAATTCTACTGGTCCTAAGGCTGCTTCATACCAAAATATAGAACCTTAGTGAGCATGTTCACATACCCCAAGCACCCCGATATTTCAAGCGCGGAAAAGTGTAATTTTTAGGAAAATGACCCGGAAATCTGTTACTTGTATTTTTCAGAGTCCAAGGCCTGTAATTTCCGCAAAAATCAGCCAAGCATAACAAAACGCAAACTTGATCTGTAAGTCATTGTGGTAGACTCACATATTAAAATGGCCGTAATTTCGATAATATCTGAAAGCGTGTAGACAAAAAAGTCCCGAAAACCGTAATTTTGATAAACTTTTCAAAGTCGAAGGGCCGTAATTTCGGTAAAAAATCAGTGAAGCAGATCAAAATGCAAACTTGATCTGTAGGCCACACTAGGTCTTTGCTGATAAAATTATTTTAGTGTATGCTTGTTTATAAAAAAGGTGTCAGATTTAGAATTGCTATCCCAAATAACAGTGTTTATACACAAAAAGTGAAATAGATTATTGTTTTACTTTATGAACAAATTCGAAGTCGCTTCATATTCTAATCCTGACTTGAATAACTGCATGCTGGGAACATGGAACCGGGATTATTCTTGTGTCACAAGCTATGTCTTTTTTTTATGTACACATGGTCAATACAGGAGCCAGAAATGTAAGTCGGTGAGCAAATAACTTGGCTTTAACACTTCGGAGACAATGTTTTTACTAATACGTTGCTTGGTTCTTTCAAAGTATTGACATTTAAGTCACCAACAATTACAGTAGGAGGTCTATCTAATTTATCCATAACTTGAACTAAGTTTTTCAGCCGAGCAGAATGAAACGCGAACTTCATCTACAAGTCATTGTGGTAGATTCACATACTAAAATGGCCGTAATTTAAATAATAACTGGAAGCGTGTAGAAAAAAAGTCCAGAAAACTGTAATTTTTAGAAAAATGATCCGGAAATCTGTTACTTGTATTTTTCAAAGTCCAGGGTCCGTAATTTCCGCAAAAATCAGACGAGCAGAACGAAACGCAAACTTGATCTGTAAGTCATTGTGGTAGACTCACATACTAAAATGGCCGTAATTTCGATAATATCTGAAAGCGTGTAGAAAAAAAGTCTGGAAAACTGTAATTTTGATGAACTTTTCAAAGTCGAAGGGCCGTAATTTCGGTAAAAATCAGTGGAGCATAACAAAATGCAAACTTGATCTGTAGGCCACCATGTCAGACAAACATACCAAAAATCAGCTCAATATCTGGAAGCATGTAGAGAAAAAGCCCAGAAAACTGTAATTTTGATAAACTTTTCAAAGTCTATGGGGCCGTAATTTTGGTAAAAATCAGTGGAGCGGAACAAAACCCAAACTTGTTCTGTAGGCCACCATGTTAGACTAACATACCAAAAATCAGCTCAATATCTGGAAGCTTGTAGGAAAAAAGTCCGCAAAACAGTAATTTTGATGAACTTTTCAAAGTTCAAGGGCCGTAATTTCGGTAAAAATCAGTGGAGCAGAACAAAATGCAAACTTGATCTGTAGGCCACAATGTCAGACTAACATACCAAAAATCAGCTCAATATCTGGAAGCGTGTAGAAAAAAAGTCCGGAAAACTGTAATTTTGATGCATTTTTCAGAGTCCAAGGGCCGTAATTTCGGTAAAAATCAGTGGAGCGGAACAAAACGCAAACTTTTTCTGTAGGCCACAATGTTAGACTAACATACCAAAAATCAGCTCAATATCTTGAAGCGTGTAGGAAAAAAGTCTGCAAAACTGAAATTTTGATGAATTTTTCAAAGTTCAAGGGCCGTAATTTCGGTAAAAATCAGTGGAGCAGAACAAAATGCAAACTTGATTTGTAGGCCACCATGTCAGACTAACATATCAAAAATCAGCTCAATATCTGGAAGCATGTAGAAAAAAAGTCTGGAAAACTGTAATTTTGATGAATTTTTCAGATTTCGTAATTTTGGTAAAAATCAGTGGAGCGGAACAAAATGCAAACTTGATCTGTAGGCCACCATGTTAGACTCACATACCAAAAATCAGCTCAATATCTGGAAGCGTGTAGAAAAAAAGTCCAGAAAACAAGTAGGACGGACTGACGGACTGACAGATTGATGGACTGACAGACTGACAGACTGACGGACTGATGGACGGTCCAGTCAAAAACATTATACCCCCACAACTTTGTTGCGTGGGGTATAATAACAGCCCTCTGTTCCATATGATTTGGAAAATATGGGTGTTTGAAAATATTTCTATTTTTAGCACCTGGGGTTCCCATGGGTATGCACAATTTTTTTTTTTTTTGCATGTGTCAAGTACTTATGACCCAATAATACCACATACCAAATTTGGTTCAAAACGGACCATCGGTTTAGATAATAAAAATCTTACCCCTCCCATTACAAAGCCAAATATTGCGTCATGAACTTCGTTCGAACAAACTTGATTCTACACCTCAAAAGAAAGCTCCATAACAAATATCAAGTCATTGTACCCACTGGATCATGAGAAAAAGATTTTTTAAATACTTTGGAGCATTTTTCCCCACTCCCTCCCTTTGGGGCTGGGCATGTTGAGTTGAACAAATATGGGGCTGGGCATGTTGAGTTGAACAAAAATGCAATGCCCCTTTGCGACGATCACGCACACAAACTTTCACTTGAAATGGCCTAGTGGTTTGGGAGGAAAAGACCAAAACATGGACGATGGCCGGCGGATGGAGAGTGATGAGATTAGCTCAGCTGGACTTTGTCAAGGTGACTACAAAAAGAAAAAGACGACGATGCCAGGCGGAGATTAGGAAGAAGAAACAATACAACAACAATAGTCTGTGTGCAACTTAGTAATCAAGCCACTGTACGAATCCTTCGGCCAAACTGACCTTTCCCTGATATTGTTCGCAAACATGTGATCTATCACCAATGGATATAAACCCTGAGAGTACCATCCACCTTATTTCTCCCCCTCGGCCCCCCATAAATATGGCAAGCTTTCCAAGATCAATATTAATTCGCCATAATTCCCTGTGGTTTCAATCAAGACAAGAGGCCCCTCGGGGGAACTGAGGTGCTCACCTGACAAAGTTGTTTGAAGAAGGATTTAATTAGCAACTATAGCTATTTAACAGCAGAGAAGAATGAAGTCATTTAATTATTTATAACTCTGCTGTCCATGTCAGATGATTTTGAATGCTACCACAGATATAATGCCAGATTTCCAGTAATGCAAAAACTTGTGACCCCAAATACTGAAAGAGGGGGGGGGGGGGGAGACCTTACTTGAACAACTTGAATCTGACCCCTCCCCCTCCACCACTCCCCCTCCGCCAGGATGTCATATACAAAATATCAATAGATTATAACTAGTGCATATCTCAAGAAGCAGATTTCTTAAGATTATTCCTCATACTGGACGAAGTTAAAATAGGTAGCCCCAATATTAACCCAGTGATATGAATCTGACTCCCCTTAGTATGGTGTATTCCGTACCATACATCAAATGTTTGTTACTGGAGGTTCTCGAGACAAAATAAATAAAGAATATTCCTCATATTGCAACAAGTTAAAATTCAGACTCCCAAAGGGAGCCCCAATATTAACCCAGAGATTTTAGTTGAACAATTTGAATCTGATACCATTAAGGATGTTGTATTCCAAAGATGAAAAGAATCTGACTGGTGGATCTGAGGATTTTTAAAGATTATTTCTCATATTGTACTACATTTAACTTCAGACTCCCATAGATAGACCAAATATTAACCAAGGGACTTGATTTGAACAATCTTGTATCCAACCCCTGTAAGGATGCTGTATATTATTTATCAGAAAATTCTAGTGAAAGGTTCTGCAAATTACTCCTCATATTGTTAGTATAGAAACAAGTCTCGCCTGTAATTGGAAGCTGAAATATTCACCAAGATATATAATATATATTCACCAAGAGACAACCTGATTTTAACAAGCTGGAATCTGACTCCCCTAGGATGATCTATACCATTTTTCAGAGGGTTTGTAGGAAGGTTCTTAAAGGATATTCCTCATATCGGATAAAGTTGAAATTCTGGCTCCAACAGAGAGCCCAAATATATTAAAATATTAATCGATGGACTTGATATGAACAAACCTGAATCTCACTGGACTCACACCCCCCCCCCCCCTCCCCCCCCCCCCCCCTTCCCAATAAAAAATAACAATTCTCTGTTCCATGCATTTGGAGAACTATTGGCATTTTTAAAATTTATATTTTAGATCCTAGGGTTCCTATGGGGATGCAGAAAATATCTTCTCTTTTTTTCAGGAATCAAGTGATAATACCATGTACCAAATTTGATTCCAATCAGCTCATTGGTTCAGAAAATAGAAATTTTGGGCAGAGTCAAAAACTTTGCCCCTCTCACTACAAAGGCAAATATTGTCCCATGAACTTTGTTTGAACAAATTTGATTCTACTGATAAGAAGGAACTAAGTACCAAATATCATAGAAATGGAACCAATCAGTTTGTGAGAAGATTTTTTTTTTAAATTTGGGTGAATTTTCCCCTATCCCCTCCCTATAGGCAGACAAGATGATTTGAACAAAAACAAAATGTGATGTGAGAACAAACAATCACCTCAAATTTAACTGAAATCAGTCCAACGGTTTTGGAGAAGTCGCAAAAACGATGTTCACAGACGACGGATGGTGATGGATCATTTTAGCTTACCCTCACTTTTAGTCAGGTGAGCTAAAAATGGGGTAACTGAGCAATAATTTTGCTACAAGTCAGGAACTGCTGCTAAATTTTCTGGAATACAATGTCTCTTACATTTCCACAGTCATGTCTATATTATTAGTCGCATAGGGATGGAAGAGAACACTTGGCTGTCATTCATCTGTTATTATATGGATCACTGGAAGTATACTTCGCTAGTTTACTAATCTCCCATTATCTGGTGACTTATAAAACTGCTGAATATTAAAATTTTTTAGTAAATTTTGTTTCTTAACATACCTACCACAATTGTTTACAATTGGCTGTAACATAAGTGCAAGCCCTACTTCGAAACTAACTCAAGCTTTTAGAATCTTTTCCAAACGAGTTGGAAAAGTACTAGAGTGCAAAAGCACGAAAAAGATCGAAAAAAGGGTCGAGCGAGACCAGCGCTCGAAATTACAGGTACTCTCTCTGCACACCTCTTGCGTTTACCGAGCGCATGTGCAACAACCGTGACGTCAATTCCGTATTTCCGCCAACGAGAAGTCTGTGATTTAGAGGGGAGGCATCGATATCAAAGATATCCCCAAGGAGGGTGGGCCTCCGGTAAATTTACTAAAAAATTTTAATTTCTTTTCAACCTACTCACAATTGTTTACAATTGGCTGAATAAACAATAGGAGGAGGTGAATCACATAACCAATACCAACAAGAGTAGCAGAATGAAAGCAAGGATGGCAGAGAACAAAAACGAAAACCTGTAATGAAGATAGAGAGAAGGCACCTGAAAAGAACAAGGCTGAGCGAAGCGCAACCTCGACAAAAACAATTTTAACGAGGGTGCACAACAGCCTGAGCAGCAACGAGAGGGCCTAAAGAATAAAGGTCCTCAGATTGCTGCTGAAGGTGGCAGAGATAAAAGGAGGAGAAGGTAGAAGCATTCCTCCAGTAAGCCGCATTCATAACATCCCGGAGCGAAACACAATTGGAGAATGCCCAGGATGTAGAAACGGCACGAACCTCATGAGCATTAAGCCGGTTTGAAACAAGATCCGACGCAGACAAGCGAGAATAAGCCAGCTTGATTGCAAGACAGATCCACCTGGAAATAGAATGGGAAGAGATAGACTGCCTCTTAGGAATGAGAGACAGAAAGAATCTCTTCCGACCCCTCCTAATGAACTGAGTGCGAGTAATGTAAGTCTTGATCGCACAAACAGGACAAAGAAGAGGCCTCCGGCCATCTACAGCAGGGAGAGCCCGAATGCAGATGGGAGGAGGTACCGAATCAGGAAGTTGATTCTTAGCCAGAAAAGAGCAATCAGTAGTGAAGGTGACACTGTTAGCCTCATTTCGGAAGAAGGCAGAATCAACAGATAGCGCATGAAGCTCACTGACTCAACGAGCAGAAGCAAACGCTAGAAGAAAAGCTGTCTTATAGGTGAGAAAACGCATGTCGGTCTCAGATAAAGGCTCGAATGGCGCCCCCTCCAAACAGTGCAACACCCATGCCAAGTTCCACTTGGGTGTAAGACGCAAAACTCGAGGCCTCTTCAAAGAAAAGTGCCGAATAAGTTTGGAGAGAAAAAGATTACGACCGATGCACCGCTTTCCCACATAAGAGAAAGTATCAGACAGCATAGACCGATAGCCCTTAATCGTAATAGGCTGGAGGCCCTTGGAGTCAAAAAGAAAAAACAGAAAATCCGCAATTTGAGCGATTGGCGGATCACGGTAATTCACATAGTGATCTGCACACCAGTGGCAGAAAACCTTCCACTTGGCGGCATAAGTCATGCCAGTGGAATGTCACCACGATGCAGAAATGCACTCCACTGATCGTCTCGAAAAACCTCTACGTCGGAGACTGGACCTGATAAAAGACAGGCGTGAAGGGACAGGCTCGCCAGGTTGTTGTGATACTTCCTGGGACGACCCTGTGAAAGAAGATCGCAACGAAGAGGTAGACGAATCGGTCGATCGGCCAATAGAGGCCGCAGCAGATCGATCCACACCCTCTGTGGAGACAGGGGTGTGATCAGAATGATCCTGCAACTGCAAGCACGAATCTTCGCTAATACTTGAGGAAGAATCGGTGCAGGAGGAAAGGCATAGCCGATCCAACCTGTCCAGTCCAGAGACAGAGCGTCTACTGCAAATGCCAGAGGCTCTGGACAAGGGGAGACAAAGGTCTCTACCTGATGATTCCAGCGAGTAGCGAAAAGGTCGACCTGAGGACGGCCCTACTGCTCGCAAATCGCCTGAAACACCGACCGATGTAGCATCCATTCGGTTGGAAGGACACTGTCGCGTCGGGACAGGGAGTCCGCTAGGACGTTGAGACGCCCGGGAATGTGTCGAATGGACACCCGAGCGTTCACATCCCGCGCCAACAGAAGAAGATCCCGAGACAGCCGATACATGGGAATCGAATGTGTGCCTCCTTGATTCCGTATGTAGGCCACTACTGTCGAATTGTCAGAAAGAAGTAGGACAACATGGTCCGACAGATGAGGGATCTAAAGCCAAAAACTCAACAGAAGAGCAAGGAGCTCCTTCTGGTTGATATGAAGGCCCACCTGCTCGCTGTCCCACTCTCCGTGAGTAGACAGACTGAAAGGATCCAACGTCACACCCCAGCCCCGATCGCTGGCATCCGCAGTAAGGATGCGATCGGCCAAAGGAAGATCCAACGGAACACCCTGTGTCAGCCAGGGAATATCTGCCCAAGGGCGGAGGTGACAAAGCAGAGACCGAGGAATAGTGAGTTCCAGGTCCAGCGGATCTACATTCGGACGCCAATGATCCAACAGGAAGTGTTGGAGAGGTCGGACAAACAAGCGACCAAGCGGAATGAGATCCGTCACCGAACCGCAAAGGCCCAGCATCCGAAGGAAAGTCCTGGCCGAGACCGAGGAAGATTGAAGCAGGTCCCGAGTCAAGGCGGAAAGAATCGTCACCCGAGCCTGGGGGACCGACACTACATTGTGAAGAGTGTCGAAATCCATCCCCAAATGACGGAATCGCTGAGAAGGAAGAAGATTGACTTCTCGCGATTGACTCTGAAACCCAGCGACGCTAGCAGGCAAAGAAACTGCCAGACATCGAACTGCAGAACAGCAGCATCGTGGTGCTGTTGGAGGTTGTCGTCTAGGTAGGCTGACGATGTCACTGCCGACTGAGTGCGGTGGAAAGCAAGCACATGTGACATCAGTCGGGTGAAGGCCCAAGGAGCCAGGTCCAAACCGAACGGGAGAGCTCTGAATTGAAAAACTCGATCCCTAAACGAGAACCGAAGGTATTTCCGTGACGCCAGATGAATGGGTACATGGAAGTAGGCATCCTTCAGGTCGATACTGGCCGCAAAATGGCCCTGATGAACTGAACGTCGAACCGACCGGAAAGTCTCCATACTGAAACGAGGAGCTATTATGTACTCGTTCAGGGTACTCAGATCGATGACAGGACGATATTGGCCGTTTTTCTTCGGCACCAAGAAAAGTCTCGAGTAAAACCCCGGTGAAAGGGTGTTCCTGACCACCTCGATCGCCCCTTTAGTGAGGAGATTGTCGATCTCCTGCACCAGAAGGTCCCGATGCAGAGAATCGGAAGGGACCCGAGTCGGGAGGGGCACCCGAGAATGACGTCGAGGACCCAAGAGTCCGACGTTATCTCTGTCCAACGGTCGTAAAACAGCGACAGCCTTCCCCCGACTGGAGGCGAATCGAGGTGAGAACCTTCACTTGCGGCCTCGACGAGGCCCCCGAGAGGAGAAACCACCTCGGGAAGTGACAGAGTCCTGAGACTTTCCAGCCTGAGGCTGCCAGCGAGCCTGGCCTTGTCGGCACTTCTTATGAGCAGAAGGAGCAGACGGAGCCGAAGGCGTAGCCGACGTCGCCGACGAGGCAGACGCAGCAGCATGCTTGGCGGGCCTGGAACGACCCCCACCCGCAGCAGCAGGTTGGTCAAGCTGTCTCAGCAAAAGCTGGTCCTTCGAATGACGAAGAACTTCGCCACGAACAGCTTCCACAGAACCATGGAACAACTGAGGTCCCACCAAAGAGGCAGACCTCAGAACTGCACATTGCTCAGAAGGAAGGGATGGTAAAGAATCCAACACCGCATCCCGGAGTGCCAGCTCCAAATTAGCCGTGTTACAGGCGTGAGCGTGTGTCAAGTTCATAAAAGCCTGTGACAGAACGCGAAAAGGCGCCTGAGCGCCATCAAACTCCCCTGGTGGAAAATATTCAGCCAGAGCAGCGACAACATGGTCCGCGAGAGATAACATACGCAGCATCTCTCGGGACAGGCCCACCATAGACTCAACTACCGACATCGGGAGAACTGCCGACTTAGGCTTAGTCAACCCGAGGGAAGAAGAATCCTCATCCACAGTAGTCATCCCTTGGAAGACTGGTGGAGAGACGGAATCGTACACATGAAACTGCGATGGAGGCAGAAAGGCATCAGCTCTAGAAAAGAAGGAACCCTTGAGGGCCTTAGAATGCATTTTGGCGTCTAAGCCCTGGAAGGACTCAACAACCTGAGCCGATTGCAGAGGACGCAAAGCCCCGGAGCTAGAAGGCTCAACAGGGTTACGGCGCTCCACAGTGGACCGCGGCCGGATGGTCATAGAAGGCTGGTCGGAAGGTTGAACGTCCGGCAATAAGCCAAAGACGAAATCCAAAGCCTGCCCCAAGACTGACGAGAGGGGGCCCATCACCTTCAAGATCCTCGTCATCCTCCGTAGCAGAGACGTAGCCCAACTCGGGCTGACCAGCAGAAACCTCCTGTGAATACTGTGCAGTATCCAAGGGGCCAGGCGAGACATCTCGGCGACCGACCAAAGGAGGTTGTGCCTCAGGAGGCACAGGGAGGCCAACTTGAGGGTTGCCAGAAAGCAACCGGGTGAGCGCCAAAACGGCCTGGCGCAGGTCACCCTGAGAATCCGTCGCAGCAGAATCGCCCGACGGAGTGTCCTCCCAATGGACCCTTCTGGTAGAAGAACCCAAATCCTCAGAAGAGGCCGACGTCGAACGTCGATCGGCGGACAGAATAGGGACAAGGTGAGAAGACACCGGAGGATAGTCCCGATTGTGATGCCCAGGGGCCATCACTGACCTCTGCGAAACAGAAGGTCCTGCCTGCAAATCCTCTAAAGAGACCGACGGCGCACGTCGATCGGTAGCTGGACCTAGGACATGGTGAGAAGACACCGGAGGATTGTCCCAAGAATGACAGGAACCTGTCATTGGCCTCTGCGCAGCAGACGGCCCCAACTGCCTATCCTCTGAGACCGACGGCAAGCATCGAACGACACCCAGACTCGGAACACAGTGAGGAATCACCGGAGGAAGGTTCCGAGAGTGACAGCTAACAGAGGCTGTCACTGACCGCTGCCGAACAGCAGGCCCTGGATGCCAACGTCCCAACACCATCCCGCTAGGCGGCACACTAGCAGGGGAAGGTGGAACGATAAATGATTCACTCGAGGGACGAGGAATCGCTGCCGAAGCGACGGGCCGGCTCAACCGACTAGGAGCAAACCTAACCAGATGAGACGGAGCAGACAGCAAACCCGCACAGACCCGCCGCGAGGCTGGGGGTGGCTGAGAACACACAGACACACCAGCAGATACAGCCTCGGTCCACCGAGACTGTAGACCATCCCCAGAGGAGATGGAAGAGCCACCATCAGACAGAATAGGATCTGGAGTAGCAACTTCCTCAACAACGGTCGACGGTGCAGGCGGCAGATCGGAGAGGGTCACCGAGCTGACCTCGGAAAAGCTCTCAACGAAAACAGACGCCTCAATAGTGACATCAGAAGACAAAGAGACCACGGTCTCCTCGTCAGGTATCACTGAACTAACACCGCCAACAGTTGCAGAGGAACTCGCCACAGAAGGCAGATCCGAATCCTGTGTGACAGAGTCACCACGTGCACCAGCAGAAATGTCTGCTACGGCACGGCTACCCTTACCCCGAGAACGAGGGGTTCTAGCTCTGGAAAGAACCACCTTGTTCACAGAAGCCCAGAATTTAGAGGACCAAACCCCACAAATACCACATGATTGGGCCTGAGTGCAATTGTTGCAAGTGACACATGTGGCATGAGAGTCGTCCACATGCTTCACCTGCAAGCAAGAGGTACAAGGAATAGTCTTAGGCATTATATCAAAATTATCAAGCTTCTCGCCGACGGAAAACAGCACGAAGGTCGTGTTCACACGTGGGGGAAAGACAAGATAAAGTGTGAAGAGACAAGCAATAAAAATACAAATTAACATTAATTAATAATAACTTGGTAGCTTGATAAAAGGATACAATCCACTAGCACACTAAATATGTAGAATAAGTTGTTCACGAAGAATAAACAGCATAATTTAGCACGAGTCACAAAAATTTCCGACCATGTACAATGGCGGAAAATAAAGGAATTGACGTCACGGTTGTTGCGCATGCGCTCGGTAAATGCAAGAGGTGTGCAGAGAGAGTACCTGTAATTTCGAGTGCTGGTCTCGCTCGACCCTTTTTTTGATCTTTTCGTGCTTTTGCACTCTAGTACTTTTCCAACTCGTTTGGAAAAGATTCTAAAAGCTTGAGTTAGTTCCGAAGTAGGGCTTGCACTTATGTTAAAGCCAATTGTAAACAATTGTGAGTAGGTTGAAAAGAAATGTTGAGATGTTATGCACTGGAAGGTATGGAAGTTCGGTCAAATGAAAGTTCCAAGATATAGTTGTGTTGTGTAAGGGATGCACAGCAAAGTATGCAAGTTCAATAATGTTCACAGATTACAGGCCTTAAAATCTGTCCAATCCACAAGAATCAATTTTGATTCTCACAAACCCCTGCTGTGTGAATCAATTTTCAGTTCTTAAATAATTTTGAAATTTGAGGTCACTGTTATACCCTGTGAGTACAAAAAGTACATATTCCATAGTCAAAAAGAAACCTTATATTTATATATTTACAAGAGTAACCCTTAAGCCTGAAAGGCCTGAACAAATTCTGTGAATACCCGCAAGACCACCACCTGCACATTGCCAGTAGCTGAGTAGTGACTTCTAGTCAAGTCTTGGCTGCCCATTTAGGCAGCCAGGACTTGACTAGAAACCACTGCCAAGGTAATATGTCTATTTTCAGCAGGATTTCCCCATGATTGCATGTTACTTGTTCGAAGGGCATAAAAGTTGGAAATGGGCCTTTAAGGGTTGAGGGCCTAGTTCAAATTTTGGTGAGTTTCTGGTCTTACATGTAGAACATGTGTTACAAAATAAAGGGTTTTTGTGGTCTTGCTGAAGGAAGTTACAGTACCTTGACAGTGGTTTCTAGTGAAGTCTTGGCTGTCTGCATCGGTAGCAAAGACTTCACTAAACACCAATGCTATGTCAAAGTGTTATCGTATTAAGACGGAGCAAAAAACAAGTCAAATTATCCAGACCCTTTATTAACCCTTTGAACATTGGTGGTATTTTAAGTAAATTGGCAGAAATTGGAAGAGTCCATATCCATTATTTGGGGGTAGAGCAATCAATATTTTCAACGCACAACCTTCAGGCTGCAAGGAAAATATTAATTGATCCACCATGCACGTTCACTTAGTAGCCATTCTACTTAATGAAATTACATAAAAAGCAGTCTCTCGTTTTGAATGAGTTGTGGACTCTTTTAGAATCTAGGACAAGAAGCAAATGAAAATTTTGCAAGAATCATAGTAAATTCTTATGATTTCCTTGGGGGGCGCGGTGGCATTGCGGTAACTGGTTCTTGTCAGATCACCGAAGATAAGCAACGTCGAGCCCGGTTAGTCCTTGGATGGGTGACCGTCAGGGAGCAGCCTAGGGGGGAATTTTAGGGAAACTTCATGTCTCCTCCAGAAAAAATAAGGAGACTGCAAAGTCAAGTAGGGAGACTTCATAGGCAAGTGGGGAAAATTAAGAATATTTGTGTATCACCCCCTGCTGCCCCTTCATATTTTCAGCTCGTGGTCCTTCATTAATGCCTGATTAATCCAGGTCCAGTTGTCCATGATGCAACTATGCCAGGTTAAACAAGTGTTTGACCACTGAGGTGGTATTAGTCCCCTACGGCGCTTTTGTGACATAAGGTGTTTTTGTCACAGAAGACACTAGAGTATATAAGCATCTTGGATTTTGAAAAAAAAATATTGAGCGTGCATAATCCCCTCACAACCCTTTATCCATGAACCATATATGAAAGGCGTAGCTTGAACCATGTTGGAGGGAGGGGTGGTAACATAAAATAGAAAAAAAAGCTTAAAAAACACAACAAAAATGGCCGCCATTCTGCCATCTTGGATTTTGAAAAATAAATATTGACTGTGCATCATCCCCTCAGAACCATTTATCCATGTACCAAATATGAAAGGTGTAGCTTGAAGCATATTAGAGGGAGACGTGGTAACATAAAAACAGAGACAGACAGACAGACAGACAGACAGACAGACAGACAGACAGATGTTAGATTTTGGAAAAAAAATATTGATCGTGCATAATCCCCTCACAACCCCTTTATCCATGTACCATATATGAAAAGTGCAGCTTGAACCATATTGGAGGGAACAGTGGTAACAAAACATAGAGAAAAAAGCTTAAAAAACACAACAGATATGGTTGCCATGGCGCCGTCTTGAATTTTGGAAAACAAATATTGAACGTGCAACATCCCATTACAACCCTCTATTCATGTGCCAGATATAAAAAGTGTAGCTTGAACCTTGTTGGAGAGAGGGTTGGTAACATAAAATAGAGAAAAAAGCTTAAAAAACACAACAACAATGGCCGCCCTGCCGCCATCTTGGATTTTGAAGAAAAAATATTGAACGTGCATCATCCCCTCCCAACCCTCTATCCATGTGCCACATATGCGAAGTGTAGCTTGAACCATATTGGTGGGAGGGGTGGTAACATGAAAATAGAGAAAAAAGGTCTCGTTTCCTATTAAAAGGTCATTTCCGAGGTTATTGGATATCCTCAGCCAAATGACTATTTTGAGCTATAATTTTAGTTTATGGCGGTGTGGATTTAGTAAATAATTGTCATTAATGGTGATATGACCAAAATAATCTGTTGATGGTCTTGATTCAAACTGTGTACTGTCAAGTGCATTTCAATTGGGGGTCAAGGTCACATGGAAGTGTTAAATGACTAACCCAGACCTGTTTGGGACCTGACAATTTGCAGTTTACAAATGGGACAATTTTTGTGTAAATTTGATTTGAGAAAGCCTTCTGAAAAAATGAATAAGAACCCCATATGTTTTTTATTTGTCAGAATGATCATGTTATGCTGTAAAATCCTCAGTGGAGGAATGGGGAATTCCTATAACACAGTTTTATCACTATCAATGCACGAAAATTGGAGATTTATCCCCAAAATGTGAAAATTTTGACCATTTTGAGCCATTTCTTTAGCCATCAACTGTGTCATTCGGCTGAGTGTATTTGAGTGATATTGTAAGATTTTGTTGTGTACAGTTGTCTCCAGAAAGGGCCATATTCAGAGCCTCCAGAAACTATGTACATTGTGAGCATTGTGAATAGGGGAGATAATTTAAATGCAAAATATCCTCGGCCGTGTTAATCAGAAGCTGAACATTTCTTGAAAAGCCGTCATTTTCACCTGAATAACTGTAACGAGACCTTAAGTAGAAAACAGTGTTTGCTTTCATTGCAATTTCTGGCCTCCAGTCTCCATAGCAACCAACTGTATTAGTGGGAATATGTTGTAGGATAACTAAAAGAAATATTAAAACATATTTTTCTTTTTTCAGTGGTACCCTGTACAGATATAATTTCCTGGAAAGTTCTCCCTCTTGAGGTATTTTAAGTCCAGTAATGGTGCTATCAAGAGAATTATGTAGGTTTTTTAACACAATTTTATTTGAAAATGCTGTTTACTGGTACAGTCATATGGAGAATTCTTTCTAAGAACTTTCCAGGGAATTATCAGAGTGTAGTCTGATTAGTAGAGATAATTTGGGACTGAATATTCTTAATAGTCACATTTACACAGCTCTTTTCAAACAGCATATACTTCAAATGTCAGTCTTTTGGATCAGGTCAGGAACTGAAGTGAGTCTATTTTTAACCCTTTAGCAAACACAATGTATGCTATGCAGGAAAATGTGGTTACAAGAGATTTATAGAAATTTTTCTTTTATGATTACATTATGTTATAATTGATAGAATCAGTGAATGATGCTTAGCCAAATGAGGAAAGTGAATTGAGAATGCTGTGGAAAAGAGTGGGTGGGTGGGGACTGAAATATGCATTTTGAGGGAGGATGCAGTTTACAAATGAATGTAATTTCTGGGTTTTTTTTAATTTTAACAGTTAATGTGTGATCCTGATGTAGCTTTTGGTGCTGAAAGTGACTGTGCACATCAAAAATAAATAATCCATCACCATTGGTTTAGTCTGATCATTGGCCAATATACCAACACAGCTGCCATGATAGCTATTGTCCACGGTGTTACAGCTGTGCAGCCATCTAAATTGAAATCTAACTTCCTTCTCTCAGGTTAAAGCATACTGCCTTGGTAGAATAGGCGAACCACTGGTGTTACATGCTTTCATCTAATGCAACGTTTACTCTACAGAGCTTTTATCAGAGTCAGAAATGTGAAAGAACAGGCCTTCTCTCACTGAACATTACTGCGTACAGAAACGTAAAGAAACTGGCTGTCAGAGTGCTTGGTCTGTCACTATCCATGGAGCTTAAGGGCACTAAGTTAACAATTTTTTCATATGTGCCAAACATCATTTTTCTCAGAATTAAATACAGATGCACATTTACTGTTTCTGAGAGTGTGAAGAATTTTTTATTTTTTCACTTAAGGTCTCGTTTCCTATTAAAAGGTCATTTCTGAGGTTATTGGATATCCTCAGCCAAATGACTATTTTGAGCTACAGTTTTAGTTTATGGCGGTGTGGATTTAGTAAATAATTCTCATTAATGGTGATATGGCCAAAATAATCTGTTGATGGTCTTGACTCAAACTGTGTATTGTCAAGTGCATTTCAATTGGGGGTCAAGGTCACATGGAAGTGTTAAATGACTAACCCAGACCTGTTTGGGACTTGACAATTTGCAGTTTACAAATGGGACTATTTTTGTGTAAATTTGATTTGAGAAAGCCTTCTGAAAAAATGAATAAGAAACCCATATGTTTTTTATTTGTCAGAATGATCATGTTATGCTGTAAAATCCTCAGTGGAGGAATGGGGAATTCCTATAACACAGTTTTATCACTATCAATGCACGAAAATTGGAGATTTATCCCCAAAATGTGAAAATTTTGACCATTTTGAGCCATTTCTTTAGCCATCAACTGTGTCATTCGGCTGAGTGTATTTGAGTGATATTGTAAGATTTTTGTTGCGTACAGTTGTCTCCAGAAAGGGCCATATTCAGAGCCTGCAGAAACTATATACATTGTGAGCATTGTGAATAGCGGAGGTAATTTAAATGCAAAATATCCTCGGCCGTGTTAATCAGAAGCTGAACATTTCTTGAAAAGCCGTCATTTTCACCTGAATAACTGTAACGAGACCTTAAGTAGAAAACAGTGTTTGCTTTCATTGCAATTTCTGGCCTCCAGTCTCCATAGCAACCAACTGTATTAGTGGGAATATGTTGTAGGATAACTAAAAGAAATATTAAAACATATTTTTCTTTTTTCAGTGGTACCCTGTACAGATATAATTTCCTGGAAAGTTCTCCCTCTTGAGGTATTTTAAGTCCAGTAATGGTGCTATCAAGAGAATTATGTAGGTTTTTTAACACAATTTTATTTGAAAATGCTGTTTACTGGTACAGTCATATGGAGAATTCTTTCTAAGAACTTTCCAGGGAATTATCAGAGTGTAGTCTGATTAGTAGAGATAATTTGGGACTGAATATTCTTAATCGTCACATTTACACAGCTTTTTTCAAACAGCATATACTTCAAATGTCAGTCTTTTGGATCAGGTCAGGAACTGAAGTGAGTCTATTTTTAACCCTTTAGCAAACACAATGTATGCTATGCAGGAAAATGTGGTTACAAGAGATTTATAGAAATTTTTCTTTTATGATTACATTATGTTATAATTGATAGAATCAGTGAATGATGCTTAGCCAAATGAGGAAAGTGAATTGAGAATGCTGTGGAAAAGAGTGGGTGGGTGGGGACTGAAATATGCATTTTGAGGGAGGATGCAGTTTACAAATGAATGTAATTTCTGGGTTTTTTTTAATTTTAACAGTTAATGTGTGATCCTGATGTAGCTTTTGGTGCCTGAAAGTGACTGTGCACATCAAAAATAAATAATCCATCACCACTGGTTTAGTCTGATCATTGGCCAATATACCAACACAGCTGCCATGATAGCTATTGTCCACGGTGTTACAGCTGTGCAGCCATCTAAATTGAAATCTAACTTCCTTCTCTCAGGTTAAAGCATACTGCCTTGGTAGAATAGGCGAACCACTGGTGTTACATGCTTTCATCTAATGCAAAGTTTACTCTACAGAGCTTTTATCAGAGTCAGAAATGTGAAAGAACAGGCCTTCTCTCACTGAACATTACTGCATACAGAAACGTAAAGAAACTGGCTGTCAGAGTGCTCGGTCTGCCACTATCCATGGGGCTTAAGGGCACTAAGTTAACAATTTTTTCATATGTGCCATACATCATTTTTCTCAGAATTAAATACAGATGCACATTTACTGTTTCTGAGAGTGTGAAGAAATTTTTTATTTTTCACTTAAGGTCTCGTTTCCTATTAAAAGGTCATTTTCGAGGTTATTGGATATCCTCAGCCAAATGACTATTTTGAGCTATAGTTTTAGTTTATGGCAGTGTGAAATTTAGTAAATAATTCTCATTAATGGTGCTATGGCCAAAATAATCTGTTGATGGTCTTGATTCAAACTGTGTATTGTCAAGTGCATTTTAGTTGGGGGTCAAGGTCACATGGAAGTGTTAAATGATTAACCCAGACCTGTTTGGGACCTGACAATTTGCAGTTTACAAATGGGACAATTTTTGTGTAAATTTGATTTGAGAAAGCCTTCTGAAAAAATGAATAAGAAACCCATGTTTTTTATTTGTCAGAATGATCATGTTATGCTGTAAAATCCTCATTGGAGGAATGGGGAATTCCTATAACACAGTTTTATCACTATCGATGCACGAAAATTGGAGATTTATCCCCAAAATGAGAAAATTTTGACCATTTTGAGCCATTTCTTTAGCCATCAACTGTGTCATTCGGCTGAGTGTATTTGAGTGATATTGTAAGATTTTTGTTGTGTACAGTTGTCTCCAGAAAGGGCCATATTCAGAGCCTCCAGAAACTATATACATTGTGAGCATTGTGAATAGGGGAGATAATTTAAATGTGAAATATCCTCGGCCGTGTTAATCAGAAGCTGAACATTTCTTGAAAAGCCGACATTTTCACCTGAATAACTGTAATGAGACCAAAGCTTAAAAAACACAACAAAAATGGCCGCCATTCTGCCATCTTGGACTTTGAGAAAAAAATTTTGAGGGTGCATCATCCCCTCAGAACCATTTATCCAGGTACCAAATATAAAAAGTGTAGCTTGAACCATGTTGGAGTGAGGGTTGGTAACATAAAATAGAGAAAAAAGCTTAAAAACACAACAACAATGGCCGCCCTGCCGCCATCTTGGATTTTGAAGAAAAAATATTGAACGTGCATCATCCCCTCCCAAAAAATATTGAACGTGCATCATCCCCTCCCAACCCTCTATCCATGTGCCAATATGCAAAGTGTAGCTTGAACCATATTGGTGGGAGGGGTGGTAACATGAAAATAGAGAAAAAAGGTCTCGTTTCCTATTAAAAGGTCATTTCCGAGGTTATTGGATATCCTCAGCCAAATGACTATTTTGAGCTATAGTTTTAGTTTATGGCGGTGTGGATTTAGTAAATAATTGTCATTAATGGTGATATGACCAAAATAATCTGTTGATGGTCTTGATTCAAACTGTGTATTGTCAAGTGCATTTCAATTGGGGGGTCAAGGTCACATGGAAGTGTTAAATGACTAACCCAGACCTGTTTGGGACCTGACAATTTGCAGTTTACAAATGGGACAATTTTTGTGTAAATTTGATTTGAGAAAGCCTTCTGAAAAAATGAATAAGAAACCCATATGTTTTTTATTTGTCAGAATGATCATGTTATGCTGTAAAATCCTCAGTGGAGGAATGGGGAATTCCTATAACACAGTTTTATCACTATCAATGCACGAAAATTGGAGATTTATCCCCAAAATGTGAAAATTTTGACCATTTTAAGCCATTTCTTTAGCCATCAACTGTGTCATTCGGCTGAGTGTATTTGAGTGATATTGTAAGATTTTTGTTGTGTACAGTTGTCTCCAGAAAGGGCCATATTCAGAGCCTGCAGAAACTATATACATTGTGAGCATTGTGAATGGGGAGATAATTTAAATGCGAAATATCCTCGGCCGTGTTAATCAGAAGCTGAACATTTCTTGAAAAGCCGACATTTTCACCTGAATAACTGTAACGAGACCAAAGCTTAAAAAACACAACAAAAATGGCCACCATTCTGCCATCTTGGATTTTGAGGAAAAAATTTTGAGCGTGCATCATCCCCTCAGAACCATTTATCCATGTACCAAACATGAAAGGTGTAGCTTGAACCATGTTGGTGGGAGGGGTGTAACATGAAAATAGAGAAAAAAAAGCTTAAAAAACACAACAAAAATGGCCGCCATTCCACCATCTTGGATTTTGAAAAAAAAATTTGAGCGCTCATCATCCCCTCAGAACCATTTATCCATGTACCAAATATGAAAGGTGTAGCTTGAACCATGTTGGTGGGAGGGGTGGTAACATGAAAATAGAAAAAAAAGCTTAAAAAACACAACAAAAATGGCCGCCATTCCGCCATCTTGGATTTTGAAAAAAAAATTTAGAGCGTGCATCATCCCCTCAGAACCATTTATCCATGTACCAAATATGAAAGGTGTAGCTTGAACCATGTTGGTGGGAGGGGTGGTAACATGAAAATAGAGAAAAAAAGCTTAAAAAACACAACAAAAATGGCCGCCATTCCACCATCTTGGATTTTGAAAAAAAAATTTGAGCGCTCATCATCCCCTCAGAACCATTTATCCATGTACCAAACATGAAAGGTGTAGCTTGAACCATGTTGGTGGGAGGGGTGGTAACATGAAAATAGAAAAAAAAGCTTAAAAAACACAACAAAAATGGCCGCCATTCCACCATCTTGGATTTTGAAAAAAAAATATAGAGCGTGCATCATCCCCTCAGAACCATTTATCCATGTACCAAATATGAAAGGTGTAGCTTAAAGCATGTTGGAGGGAGCGGTGGTAACATAAAAAACAGACGGACGGACGGACGGACGGACGGACGGACGGACGGAGTGCAATCCTATAGTCCCCTTACGGTTCCCGTAGGGGACTAAAAATCACAAAGTAATTATTGATTGAAAATCCCCCACTACTACCCTCTCCTTCATGACCCCTCCTCCCCTCTTCTTCGTGCCAATTCCCCCAGCACCCTGCCTTTCACCAATGTGTGCTAAGCTAATAATTAATAAGTCTGAAAATGTGAACAAGAAAAGATGTAAAAAGGTTGCTTGGTAAGTACTTTTTCATGATACTTCATATGCACACTTGTGCCCTGTACAAAGCTTTCGTTGTCATCACTAAAACTTTTTTTCATATGTTTCAATTCCATTCGTGTTTTTCTGGGAATAGACGGCCCAACAGTTAACAGTCGCCAGCAAAACAAAGTCACCAGCAAAACAAAATAAAAATACAGTGTTAGAAAATACGTCCGTTGTGTATACATTTTCAGCATCCTAAGCGACGTAACCTACTTTCAAACTGGGTTATTTTGCAGAGTCACGCAATTCACCTATTTTCGTTTTGACACTTGAAGCTCGGACAGAAACGCAACAAAATAGAAATAAAAAATCTGCAAAAAGCGACAATTGATTCTCCTCCTGTGATTTCAAATAAATGGTCGCTTATTTGACGAATGAAAATGCCCATTTATCACACTCAAGCACATTCGATTCTTGAAAATAATCGTTTTTATGTAAACTTCGGATCATTCAGTTCAACCTTTCCTCATTTTGGCCATTTTTTAGAGGGTGACTTGTAATCGCCTTAGAAGGGCGACGACATAATCGCCCTAGTCACCCTCACGGCTGGTCCCTGGTGACCGTCTGAGCAATTGATTCGGTCTCCCAAGTTGTGTCCTTGGGCAAGACACTTAACCCCGATTGTCCACATGGGGCACTATGATACCGTGTACTAAGGCATACTGCACATAGATGGTGCGCATGTCTTCAACCAGCCTAACCCTATCTGTGCTACAATGCGGAGTTACGATGTTGGGGAGCTGGCAGCTGCTTGTCGTTGCTCGGTGGTTCTCTCCAGGTACTCCGGCTTCCTCCACCCATAAAACTTTCACTGATGTGATATGACCTTGGTCGTTAAAGTGCCATTAAACCTTAAATAACAAGAGGCCCCAAGGGGCCTTAATCACTCACCGGACAAAGTGATTTAAACGAAGTGGTTCAAAGAAGTATTTGGGGTCACATTCAGTTAGACATGGTTCATCAACATTTCAAAGGAATGAAGTCATGAGAGACAAATTTTATGGAACTAGGGACATGGCTTGAACAAACTTGAATCTTACCCCCCTAAGGATGCTGCATAAAAAATATCAAAAGCATTCATCTGCTGGATCTGAAGAAGAAGATTTTTAAAGAAAATTCCTCATTTTGAACTAAGTTATCATTCGGGCTCCCACAGTGAGCCCAAATATGAACCCAGGGACTTGGCTTGAACAAACTTGAATCTCACCCCCAAGGATGCTGCATGCCAAATATCAAAACATTCTGACTGCTGAATCTGAAGAAGAATTTTAATGAAAAATTCCTCATATTGACTAAGTTTATAATTCAGGCTCCCACAGGGAGCCCAAATATGGACCTAGGGATATGGCTTGAACAAACTTGAATCTCACCCCCCTAAGGATGCTGCATACCAAATATCAAAACATTCCGACTGCTGGATCTGAAGAAGATGATTTTTGAAGAAAATTCCTCATTTTGAACTAAGTTATAATTTGGGCTACCACAGACTCAGTGAGCCTAAATATGAACCCAGGGACTTGGCTTGAACAAACTTGAATCTCCCCCCCCCTCCCTCCCCCCCCCCCCCCCCCCCCCCCCCAACCAAGCATGCTGCATACCCAATATCAAAAGATTCTGCCTGCTGGATTTTGAGAAGATTTTTAAAGAAATTTGCCTGAAATGCACTAAGTTCAAATTTGGGCTCCTATACTGAGCCCAAATATGAACCCAGGGGGGCTGATTTGAACAAACTTGAATCAGATCCACCCCACAATGTTGCATACCAAATATGAAAAGATTCTGCCTGCTGGATCTGGAGAAGAAGATTTTTTTAAGAAATTTGCCAGAAATGCACTAAGTTCCAATTCAAGCTTCTATAGTGACTCCAAAAATGAATCCAGTGGGGAGATTTGAACAAACTTAAATCAGATCCACCCCACAATGTTGCATACCAAATATCAAAAGATTCTGCCTGCTGGATCTGGAGAAGAAGATTTTTTAAGACATTTGCCTGAAATGCACTAAGTTCGAATTTGGGCTTCTATAATGAGCCCAAATATGAATCCAGGGGGGCCAATTTGAACAAACTTGAATCAGATCCACCCCATAATGCTGTATACCAAATATCAAATGATTCTGCCCACTGGTTCTGGAGAAGAATGTTTTTTAATAATTTTTCTATAATTCATACGGTGCTATCAGAGTTATGCCCCATACAGAGCCCCCAAGGGACGTGACCATTTCATTTGAACAAACCTGAATTGCCATATAGTAATGAACATCCACATGAAATTTCGTTGAAAATCAGACCAGTGGTTAAAGAGGAGAAGTCGTTTGAAAAATGTTCACGACGACGATGGACGCCGGACGGCAAGTGATAAATTGAGCACCCTTCGGTGAGCTAAAAATTCCTCATTTCAAACTAAGTTACAATTCAAGCTCCCACAGTGAGCCCAAATATGGACCTAGGGACATGGCTTGAACAAACTTGAATCTCACCCCCCTAAGGATGCTGCATACCAAATATCAAAACATTCCGACTGCTGGATCTGAAGAAGATTTTTAAAGAAAATTCCTCATTTTGAACTAAGTTATAATTTGGGCTACCACAGTGAGCCCAAATATGAACCCAGGGGCTTGGCTTGAACAAACTTGAAATTTGAGCGCTCATCATCCCCTCAGAACCATTTATCCATGTACCAAACATGAAAGGTGTAGCTTGAACCATGTTGGTGGGAGGGGTGGTAACATGAAAATAGAAAAAAAAGCTTAAAAAACACAACAAAAATGGCCGCCATTCCACCATCTTGGATTTTGAAAAAAAAATATAGAGCGTGCATCATCCCCTCAGAACCATTTATCCATGTACCAAATATGAAAGGTGTAGCTTAAAGCATGTTGGAGGGAGCGGGTGGTAACATAAACAAGAGGCCCCACGTGGCCTTAATCGCTCACCTGACAAAGTGACTCTAAGAAGTATTTTAGGTCACCTTCACCATGTCATGCCTCATCAACATTAACTGGTTGAGTGATAGATTTTGTTTGAAGTTCAACATTTGTTACCTAAAATTAGTTTTATTTAAAATCATTGGTGTGTGGCCAATCTCCAATGATTTTTAATAAAGCAAATTTATCTCTGCAGACAAACTGGTTTAGCATGAAGCACAAACAAGGAATGTGAAGAGATAGCCTTGGACATCTCTCCCCAACTGTGGATATCTTCCATGTGCTACATGTATATATTTGCATGCAAGAAAACAAAAATTTTCACAAATTTTATTTTTTTTTATCATCATTGGAACAAGCTCAAACAGCTTATTCCAATAGGGGTATGGGAAGATCAGGTATATTTTTGAGACAGAAATGTGAATATATAAATAATGGTGTTTTTTTGTGAATCATGCTGGAGAATTTTGCGTAAAGATATGGTAAATGGTTTGTTCTAGATACAGAATGATGCAAAAGTATTTAAATTTGATTAGGCAAGTTGTTCCTATAATGCATTTAAAAATTGAAGTAACTGTTTTTTTTGCTGACGAACTTTTAGATGTGTGTGTCTGTGTTTGTGTGTGTGTGTGTGTGTGTTTGTGTGTGTGTGTGTTTGTGGGGGGGGGGGGGGGGGGGGGGGGGGGGGGGGGGGGGGTAAGAGTGTTCTTGCAAACAAAATTCCTGAATAAATGGAAAATTTTATTTTTTTGTGTGAAAGACATAGTGCGTGAATGTTGATTGGAACAAGCTTAGAGAGCTCATTTTAATGTGAAGTCATAAAGCTGTGTTTTACGTACGAAATTCTGGAATAACTAAAAAAAATTGCTTTTTTGACTCAAAAAGCATGGTGTGCGACCTCTCATTGGAATGAGCTCAAAAAGCTCATTCCAATGGGGTATTTACAAGCGATAAGTACATGTATGTTTAAGAGACAAAAATTAAAATTTGAATAGCGATTTTTGCGAAGAATGCTGACAAGTTTTGGCAGTTATGCTGGTAAAAAGGTAAGATATGCAAAGTGGTTGTTTTTTAGAGGCGACATTTAATTAAGGGGAATTAACCCTTGATTACTGAGGTAACTTCTAAAAGTACTGAAATTTCATGAAGCAATGTGAATAACAGACAACAGTTGCCTAAAAATTTCATGAATAACTAAAATTTTTATTCCTTTGTCTCGAAAACATGGCATATGACCTTTGTTGGAATGAGCTGAATGCGTGTGTTCCAATGAGGGGTCATAAAATTTGAACGAAGATTTGTGTGAATAATGCATTAGTACTGCTAGATTTGGGGTAAACGGTTCACCCTGGATACCACCCCTTCTATAGTAGATCTTTTCTGCAAATTTTGTCTAAGATTCTATCAACTTTACAAATAAATACGTTCATGAATCACAATCAGATCCACCCTACAATGTTGCATACCAAATATCAAAAGATTCTGCCTGCTGGATCTGGAGAAGAAGATTTTTTAAGAAATATGCCTGAAACGCACTAAGTTAAAATTTGGGCTCCTATACGGAGCCCAAATATAAACCCAGGGGGCCGATTTGAACAAACTTGAATCAGATCCACCCCACAATGTTGCTTACCAAATATGAAAAGATTCTGAAGCTGGATCTGGAGAAGAAGATTTTTTAAGAAATTTGCCTGAAATGCACTAAGTTCGAATTCAAGCTTCTATAGTGAGCCCAAATATGAAACTAGGAAGCCGATTTGAACAAACTTGAATCAGATCCACCCCACAATGTTGCATACCAAATATCAAAAGATTCTGCCTGCTGGATCTGGGAGAAGAAGATTTTTTAATAAATTTGCCCGAAATGCACTAAGTGCGAATTCGGGCTTCTATATTAAGCCCAAATATGAATCCAGGGGGCCGATTTGAACAAACTTGAATCAGATCCACCCCGCAATGTTGCATACCAAATATCAAAAGATTCTGCCTGCTGGATCTGGAGAAGAAGATTTTTGAAGAAATTTGCCTGAAATGCACTAAGTGCGAATTCGGGCTTCTATATTAAGCCCAAATATGAATCCAGGGGGCCGATTTGAACAAACTTGAATCAGATCCACCCCGCAATGTTGCATACCAAATATCAAAAGATTCTGCCTGCTGGATCTGGAGAAGAAGATTTTTGAAGAAATTTGCCCGAAATGCACTAAGTTTGAATTCGAGCTTCTATAGTGAGCCCAAATATGAATCCAGGTGGCTGATTTGAACAAACTTGAATCAGATCCACCCCGCAATGTTGCATACCAAATATCAAAAGATTCTGCCTGCTGGATCTGGAGAAGATGATTTTTTAAGAAATTTGCCTGAAATGCACTAAGTTCGAATTCGAGCTTCTATAGTGAGCCCAAATATGAATCTAGGAAGCCGATTTGAACAAACTTAAATCAGATCCACCCCACAATGTTGCATACCAAATATCAAAAGATTCTGCCTGCTGGATCTGGAGAAGAAGATTTTTTAATAAATTTGCTTGAAATGCACCAAGTTCAAATTTGGGCTCCTATACTGAGCCCAAATATAAACCCAGGGGGCCGATTTGAACAAACTTGAATCAGATCCACCCCACAATGTTGCTTACCAAATATGAAAAGATTCTGCCTGCTGGATCTGGAGAAGAAGATTTTTTAAGAAATTTGCATGAAATGCACTAAGTTCAAATTCGAGCTTCTATAGTGAGCCCAAATATGAATCTAGGAAGCCGATTTGAACAAACTTGAATCAGATCCACCCCACAATGTTGCATACCAAATATCAAAAGATTCTGCCTTCTGGATCTGGGAGAAGAAGATTTTTTAAGAAATTTGCCTAAATGCACTAAGTTCGAAATCGGGCTCCTATACTGAGCCCAAATATGAACCCAGGGGGCCGATTTGAACAAACTTGAATCAGATCCACCCTACAATGTTGCATACCAAATATCAAAAGATTCTGCCTGCTGGATCTGGAGAAGAAGATTTTTTAAGAAATTTGCCTGAAATGCACTAAGTTCGAAATCGGGCTCCTATACTGAGCCCAAATATTAACCCAGGGGGCCGATTTGAACAATCTTGAATCAGATCCACCCCACAATGTTGCTTACCAAATATGAAAAGATTCTGCCTGCTGGATCTGGAGAAGAAGATTTTTTAAGAAATTTGCCTGAAATGCACTAAGTTCGAATTCGGGCTTCTATAGTAAGCCCAAATATGTATCCAGGGGGCCGATTTGAACAAACTTGAATCAGATCTACCCCGCAACATTGCATACCAAATATCAAAAGATTCTGCCTGCTGGATCTGGAGAAGAAGATTTTTGAAGAAATTTGCCTGAAATGCACTAAATTCGAATTCGAGCTCCTATAGTGAGCCCAAATATGAATCTAGGGAGCCGATTTGAACAAACTTGAATCAGATCCACCCTACAATGTTGCATACCAAATATCAAAAGATTCTGCCTGCTGGATCTGGAGAAGAAGATTTTCAAAGAAATTTGCCTGAAATGCAGTAAGTTCAAATTTGGGCTCCTATACTGAACCCAAATATAAACCCAGGGGGGCCGATTTGAACAAACTTGAATCAGATCCACCCCACAATGTTGCATACCAAATATCAAAAGATTCTGCCTGCTGGATCTGGAGAAGAAGATTTTTTAAGAAATTTGCCTGAAATGCACTAAGTTCGAAATCGGGCTCCTATACTGAGCCCAAATATGAACCCAGGGGGCCGATTTGAACAAACTTGAATCAGATCCACCCTACAATATTGCATACCAAATATCAAAAGATTCTGCCTGCTGGATCTGGAGAAGAAGATTTTTTAATGTTTTTCCCATTGCCTACAGTGTTAAAAAGTGCTGACTCAGCACTTTTTCAAAGTCCCGAAACTGTACCCTATGATAAAACCGATGGCAATTTTTTTTTACCAATCCTTTCTGTTGGTCCTAAGGAAGCTGCACACCAAATAAAAATTCTCAGTGCCGTGCAGTTTTGGAGATATGGGCGTTTTAAATTTTTTCTATTTTTAGCTCCTGTGGTTCCCACGGGGCTGCGGGAAAATTTTTTTTTGCATAAATCAAGTACTCATGACCCAATAAGCCCTCACATAAAATTTGGTTCAAATCAGCCTCTCGGTTTGGAAAATAGAAATTTTGGGCGGGGCAAAAAATTTTGCCCCTCTCATAACAACGTCAAGTATAGCCCCACAAACTTCTCTTGAACAAATCTGAGTCTACACCTCAAAAGGAAGCTGCACACCAAATATCAAGTCTCTGCTACTGCTGGTTCATGAGAAGAAGATTTACAAAGATTTTGGTGCCCCTTGGGGGTGTGGCACCACCCAGGAGGAGGGGCAACTTCATTTGAACAAATCTGAATTGGCATTAGGTAATAAACATTTAGCCAACATTTGAATAAAATTGGGCTAGTGGTTTAGGAGGAGAAGTCGATAATGTAAAGTTAACGCCGGACGGACGACGACGGACGACGGACGGCGGACGACGGACAGAAAGTGATTAGTTAAGCTCCCCTTGAGCTTCGCTCAGGTGAGCTAAAAACAGACGGACGGACGGACGGACGGAGTGCAATCCTATAGTCCCCTTACGGTTCCCGTAGGGGACTAAAAATCACAAAGTAATTATTGATTGAAAATCCCCCACTACTACCCTCTCCTTCATGACCCCTCCTCCCCTCTTCTTCGTGCCAATTCCCCCAGCACCCTGCCTTTCACCAATGTGTGCTAAGCTAATAATTAATAAGTCTGAAAATGTGAACAAGAAAAGATGTAAAAAGGTTGCTTGGTAAGTACTTTTTCATGATACTTCATATGCACACTTGTGCCCTGTACAAAGCTTTCGTTGTCATCACTAAAACTTTTTTTCATGTGTTTCAATTCCATTCGTGTTTTTCTGGGAATAGACGGCCCAACAGTTAACAGTCGCCAGCAAAACAAAGTCACCAGCAAAACAAAATAAAAATACAGTGTTAGAAAATACGTCCGTTGTGTATACATTTTCAGCATCCTAAGCGACGTAACCTACTTTCAAACTGGGTTATTTTGCAGAGTCACGCAATTCACCTATTTTCGTTTTGACACTTGAAGCTCGGACAGAAACGCAACAAAATAGAAATAAAAAATCTGCAAAAAGCGACAATTGATTCTCCTCCTGTGATTTCAAATAAATGGTCGCTTATTTGACGAATGAAAATGCCCATTTATCACACTCAAGCACATTCGATTCTTGAAAATAATCGTTTTTATGTAAACTTCGGATCATTCAGTTCAACCTTTCCTCATTTTGGCCATTTTTTAGAGGGTGACTTGTAATCGCCTTAGAAGGGCGACGACATAATCGCCCTAGTCACCCTCACGGCTGGTCCCTGGTGACCGTCTTGAGCAATTGATTCGGTCTCCCAAGTTGTGTCCTTGGGCAAGACACTTAACCCCGATTGTCCACATGGGGCACTATGATACCGTGTACTAAGGCATACTGCACATAGATGGTGCGCATGTCTTCAACCAGCCTAACCCTATCTGTGCTACAATGCGGAGTTACGATGTTGGGGAGCTGGCAGCTGCTTGTCGTTGCTCGGTGGTTCTCTCCAGGTACTCCGGCTTCCTCCACCCATAAAACTTTCACTGATGTGATATGACCTTGGTCGTTAAAGTGCCATTAAACCTTAAATAACAAGAGGCCCCAAGGGGCCTTAATCACTCACCGGACAAAGTGATTTAAACGAAGTGGTTCAAAGAAGTATTTGGGGTCACATTCAGTTAGACATGGTTCATCAACATTTCAAAGGAATGAAGTCATGAGAGACAAATTTTATGGAACTAGGGACATGGCTTGAACAAACTTGAATCTTACCCCCCTAAGGATGCTGCATAAAAAATATCAAAAGCATTCATCTGCTGGATCTGAAGAAGAAGATTTTTAAAGAAAATTCCTCATTTTGAACTAAGTTATCATTCGGGCTCCCACAGTGAGCCCAAATATGAACCCAGGGACTTGGCTTGAACAAACTTGAATCTCACCCCCAAGGATGCTGCATGCCAAATATCAAAACATTCTGACTGCTGAATCTGAAGAAGAATTTTAATGAAAAATTCCTCATATTGACTAAGTTATAATTCAGGCTCCCACAGGGAGCCCAAATATGGACCTAGGGATATGGCTTGAACAAACTTGAATCTCACCCCCCTAAGGATGCTGCATACCAAATATCAAAACATTCCGACTGCTGGATCTGAAGAAGATGATTTTTGAAGAAAATTCCTCATTTTGAACTAAGTTATAATTTGGGCTACCACAGACTCAGTGAGCCTAAATATGAACCCAGGGACTTGGCTTGAACAAACTTGAATCTCCCCCCCCCCCTCCCTCCCCCCCCCCCCACCCCCAACCAAGCATGCTGCTTACCCAATATCAAAAGATTCTGCCTGCTGGATTTTGAGAAGATTTTTAAAGAAATTTGCCTGAAATGCACTAAGTTCAAATTTGGGCTCCTATACTGAGCCCAAATATGAACCCAGGGGGGCTGATTTGAACAAACTTGAATCAGATCCACCCCACAATGTTGCATACCAAATATGAAAAGATTCTGCCTGCTGGATCTGGAGAAGAAGATTTTTTTAAGAAATTTGCCAGAAATGCACTAAGTTCCAATTCAAGCTTCTACAGTGACTCCAAAAATGAATCCAGTGGGGAGATTTGAACAAACTTAAATCAGATCCACCCCACAATGTTGCATACCAAATATCAAAAGATTCTGCCTGCTGGATCTGGAGAAGAAGATTTTTTAAGACATTTGCCTGAAATGCACTAAGTTCGAATTTGGGCTTCTATAATGAGCCCAAATATGAATCCAGGGGGGCCAATTTGAACAAACTTGAATCAGATCCACCCCATAATGCTGTATACCAAATATCAAATGATTCTGCCCACTGGTTCTGGAGAAGAATGTTTTTTAATAATTTTTCTATAATTCATACGGTGCTATCAGAGTTATGCCCCATACAGAGCCCCCAAGGGACGTGACCATTTCATTTGAACAAACCTGAATTGCCATATAGTAATGAACATCCACATGAAATTTCGTGAAAATCAGACCAGTGGTTAAAGAGGAGAAGTCGTTTGAAAAATGTTCACGACGACGATGGACGCCGGACGGCAAGTGATAAATTGAGCACCCTTCGGTGAGCTAAAAATTCCTCATTTCAAACTAAGTTACAATTCAAGCTCCCACAGTGAGCCCAAATATGGACCTAGGGACATGGCTTGAACAAACTTGAATCTCACCCCCCTAAGGATGCTGCATACCAAATATCAAAACATTCCGACTGCTGGATCTGAAGAAGATTTTTAAAGAAAATTCCTCATTTTGAACTAAGTTATAATTTGGGCTACCACAGTGAGCCCAAATATGAACCCAGGGGCTTGGCTTGAACAAACTTGAATTCCCCCCCCCCCCCCCCGACTGTTTTGAGACATGTTTTTCGAAAATCATCTGACATCGTCATATTTTGGAAAGACGATTGTCAGATCGTGTCCGATCATCAGTAATGCTTAAAAACAAGAGACCCCAAGGGGCCTGAGGGCGGTCACCTGACATGGTAGCCTAAATATCAACCCAGAGAATTGATTTCAACAAGTTGCATCTGCTCCTCCTAAGAAAAGCTTATACCAAATATCCAAAGATTCTGACCAGTGGATCTAAAAAAAAGAAGATTTTTAAAGAATATTCCTCATATTGAACTAAGTTATAATTCGGGCTTCCACAGGGACTTGGCTTTAACAAACTTGAATCTCACCCCCCCAACCATGCTGCATACCCAATATCAAAAGATTCTGCCTGCTGGATCTTGAGAAGAAGATTTTCTAAGAAATTTGCCTGAAATTCACTAAGTTCAAATTTGGGCTCCTATACTGAGCCCAAATATAAACCCAGGGGGGCCGTTTTGAACAAACTTGAATCAGATCCACCCCACAATGTTGCATGCCAAATATCAAAAGATTCTGCCTGCTGGATCTGGAGAAGAAGATTTTTTAATAAATTTGCCTGAAATGCACTAAGTTCGAATTTGGGTTTCTATAGTGAGCCCAAATATGAAACAAGGGAGCCAATTTGAACAAACTTGAATCAGATCCACCCCACAATGTTGCATACCAAATATAAAAAGATTCTGCCTGCTGGATCTGGAGAAGAAGATTTTTTAAGAAATTTGCCTGAAATGCACTAAGTTCGAATTCGAGCTTCAAAAATGAGCCCAAATATGAATCTAGGAAGCCGATTTGCCTGAAATGCACGAAGTTTGAATTCGGGCTTCTATAGTGAGCCCAAATGTGAATCCAGGGGGCCGATTTGAACAAACTGGAATCAGATCCACCCCACAATATTGCATACCAAATATCAAAAGATTCTGCCTGCTGGATCTGGAGAAGATGATTTTTTATAAAATTTGCCTGAAATGCACTAAGTTCGAATTTGGGCTTCTATAGTGACCCCAAATATGAATCCAGGGGGCCGATTTGAACAAACTTGAATCAGACCCATACCAAGATGCTGCATACCAAGTATAAAAAGATTCTGCCCACTGGAGAAGATTTTTTAATAGTTTTCCTATAATTCATATGGTGCTATGAGAGTTATGCCCCATACAGAGCCCCCAAGAGACGTGTCCATTTCATTTGAACAAACATGAATTGCCATATAGTAATGAACATCCACATGAAGTTTCGTGAAAATTGGACCAGTGGTTTCAGAGAAGAAGTCGTTTGAAAAATGTTCACGACGACGGACGACGACGGACGGCCGGTGATAAGTTAAGCTCCCTTCGGTGAGCTAATAATAAAATGAAAGTGTCAATGACACTGTAGCTCAACTTGTCAAGACATGTACATGTATAGTATGAAACACAGCAATGACAAACATCAAGGTAATGACCTGATAACAAAGGTACATATAAAGTATTGTAACGGCCTGTACATAAATACTGACCGTAGCCTGTAACAAATGTATAGGTCAAGTATTGTAAAGGTGGGTGACAGTCAGATGCTAAACTAGACAAGAGGCCTCACGGGGCCTGAAGCACTCATCTTGTACAGAACACAATTTAAGCAGAGTCCAAGAATGAGTCTACATTAAGCAAGCCATCTCCATAGGCTACACTGTCAATCTTTGAGTCCCTCAGGAGTGACAAAAATAATCTGGGCATCATGCCTTTTCTTCAGTTGATCATAAAGTAAAATGTAGAGCTCCCCTATGAAGCCCCTTGATACAACCTATGTGGATTAATCTTAGTACCTCTAGAGGGTACTGAATACAAAATTTTCAATTCTTCAGCAAAATGGCCAATTCCGGCTCCCACAGAGAGCCCAAATATTAACCCAGGCTCTTGATTTGAACACAGTTAAATCTGACTTCCCTAGAGATGTTGTGTACCGAATATGAAAACATTCTGACTGTTGGATCTGAAGAAGAGAAATTGTAAAGAAATTTCTTCGAATTGTACTAAGTTCAAATTTAGGCTACCATACCGAGCCCAAATATTAACCTATGGAACCGATTTGAACAAACTTGAATCTGCCCCCCCTAGTGATGTTGTATACCAAATGTGAAAGCATTCTGACAAGTGAATCTGAAGAAGATTTTTGAAGAAATTCCCTCATATTGTACTAAGTTAAGTTTCATGTTCCCATATGGAGCCCAAATATTAACCTAGGCACTCGAATTGAACAACCTGGAATCTGACCCCCTAGAGATGTTGTATACCAAATATAAAAGCATTCCGACTGGTGGATCTGAAGAAGAAGATTTTTAAAGAAATTTCCTCATATTGCACTAAGTGAAAATTTGGGCTACCATAGTGAGCCCAAATATATCCCTAGGAATCTGATTTGAACAAACTTGAATCTGAGCCCCATAAAGATGCTGCATACCAAATATCAAAGCATTCTGACTGGTGGATCTGAAGAAGAAGATTTTTTTAAATTACCCTCCATATTGAACAAAGATAAAATTTGGGCTTCCGTAGGAAGCCCAAATATTAACCTAGGGACTTGGTGTGAACAATCTAGAATTTGACACTCATAACAATGATGTATACCAAATATTAAAAGATTCTGACTGGTGGTTCTGAAGAAGAAGAATTTTAAAGAATATTCCCCATATTACCCTATGTTAAAACTTCGGGCTCCTGTAGAGAGCCCAAATATGAACCAATGAGCTTTATTTCAACAAACTTTTATCTGACCCCCCTATGAATGCTGTATACCAAATATCAAAAGATTCTGATGATTAGTTCTGGAGAAAAGATTTTTTTTAATTTTTGCAAATATGCTGACTCAACATTTTTTCGATGCCCATTACAGAACACCCTAACATAACCAATGGCAATTTTTTTTTTTCACCATACAATTCTACTGGTCATAAGGATACTTCACACCAAATACAAGCTCTCTATTCCGTGGGGTTTGGAAAATATGGACGTTTGAAAATATTTCTATTTTTAGCTCCCAGGGTTCCCATGGGGATGTGGGAATTTTTATTTTTGCATGGGTCAAGAACTTATGACCCAATACTACCACAAACCAAATTTGGTTCATACTGGACCATCGGTTCAGAAAATAGAAATTTTGGGCGGGGCCAAAAATCTTACCCCTCCTATTACAAAGCCAAATATTACTTCACAAACTTCGTTTGAACAAACTTGATTCTACACCTCATATGGAAGCTCCATAGCAAATATCAAGTCATTGTACACACTGGTTCTTGAGAAGAAGATTTTAAAAATATTTTGGAGCATTTTCCCCCACTCCCTCCCTATAGGGCTGGGCATGTTGAGTTGAACAAAAATGAAATGCTCCTTTGGGACCATCACTCACACAAACTTTCACTTGAATTGGCCCAGTGGCTTTAGAGGAGAAGACCAAAACATGGCGTTGACAGACGACGGACGACGAGCAATGAGATTAGCTCAGCTTGACTTTGTCAAGATGAGCTAAAAAGAAATCTTTGAGTCCCAGAGTGGGTCTGACTGAACCCCAAAATATTTGTTCTCATAGCACATGATAACAAAGGCACCCCAAAACACACTCATTCCTGTCCCAAGGTGAAAACAAAGGTACCCAAGACATTTTGTGAAGATCAGAAGTTCTGTACAAAAGACTGATTGCACTAATTTTTGGACAAAATGGCTGCTGGTGGCCATCTTAAATTTTGGACCACACCCGAAAACACACTCGTTCTCATCCCACGGTGATAACAAAAGGTACCCAAGAAGTTTCGTAAAGATCGGTTCAGAAATACGGCCTCTAGCCTGAGCCGTATAGAAGTTGTGACAAAAAACTGATTGGACCTAATTTCGGTACAAAATGGCCACTGGCAGCCATCTTGAATTTTGGGCCGCACTCAGAAACACTCGTTCTCGTTGCAAGGTTATAACAAAGGTACCCAAGAAGTTTCGTGAAGATCGGTTGATAAATACAGCCTCTAACCCGAGCCGTATTGACATGTGTACTTACTGTGTGTAAGTAGCACTGAAAAAATCAAAGTTCATCTAATTTGCATAATTTCTGCACGAGAAAAAAACCTGTACTGTATGTGATGCATTCCATTTTACTAAACATTCATACAAAAAATTATTCAACTCAGAACTTTCATACAGAAGTTCTGTACAAAAGACTGATTGCACTAATTTTGGTACAAAATGGCTGCTGGTGGCCATGTTGAATTTTGGACCACACCCAAAAACAACCGTTCTCATATCACGGTGATAACAAAGGTACGCAAGACGTTTTGTAAAGATCGATTCATAAATACGGCCTCTAGCCTGAGCCGTATAGAAGTTGTGTACAAAAAACTGATTAGACCTAATTTTGGTACAAAATGGCCACTGGCAGCCATTTTGAATTTCGGACCGCACTCAGAAACACTCGTTCTCATCCCAAGGTGATAGCAGAGGTACCCAAGACGTTTCGTGAAGATCGTTTGATAAATACAGCCTCTAGCATGAGCCGTATTGACATGTGTACTTACTGTGTGTAAGTAGCACTGAAAAAATCAAAGTTCATCTAATTTGCATAATTTCTGCACGAGAAAAAAACCTGTATTATATGTGATGTATCCCATGGTACTAAACATTCACACAAAAAATTATTCAAATCAGAGCTTTCATGTGGAAGTTCTGCGCAAAAATCTGATTGCCTCCAATTTTGAACAAAATGGCTGCCAGTGGCCATCTTGAATTTCGGACCGCACCCAAAAACACTCGTTCTCGTCCCACGGTGATACCAAAGGTACCCAAGAAGTTTCGTAAAGATCGGTTCATAAATGCGGCCTCTAGCCCGAGCCGTATTGGCATTTGCACTGACAGTGCTGAAAGTAACACTAAATACATCAAATTTAGTCTAATTTGCATAATTTAAGTACTAGAAAAAAACCTGTATTATATGTGATGTATCCCATGGTACTAAACATTCATACAAAAATTATTCAAATCAGCGCTTTCATATGGAAGTTCTGTGCAAAAAACAGATTTCTGCATCGTCGGTACAAAATGGTGGCTGGCTGCCATCTTGAATTTTGGACCGAACCCCAAAACACTCGTTCTCGTCCCACGGTCATAACAAAGGTACCCAAGAAGTTTTGTAAAGATCGGTTCATAAACACAGCCTCTAGCCCGAGCAGTATTGAATTGTGGACTGACAGACAGACAGACAGACAGACAGACAGACAGACAGACAGACAGACGGACGCTCCAACATTTCAGGCTTATGGGCTACCAAAAAAACATTTTGTATGTTCAAAACCTTATTTTACCCCAGACCCCACCCCCTCCACCCTAGAACTTATATTTAACCCTAACCCCACCCCTCCACCCAAAAACCACACCCTAAACCCTAAAAGCCCACCCCAGACCCTAACCCCCACCCACCCCTGGGACCTAACCCCCAACCTTAAGCCCTACTCTGGGGCTACCCCTAACCCCCCACCCCACCCCTGACCCAACCCCACCCTAGCCAAACCAATAGGATTAGGAGCTATTTTTCAGTTTAGGGGCTACTAAACCCCCCCCCCCCTGACCCCAACCCTACGAACCCCCACCACCCCCCACCCCCGGACCTAACCTTCCCCAACCTTAAGCCCTGCTCTGGGGCTAACCCTAACCCTAACCCCACCCCACCCCACTCCTAACCCTAACACTACCTTAATTTGGCGGTAGCCCCTAATAATAATATCCCCTAAACCCCCAATGTTGGCCCGGCCAGACAGACAGATGGACGACGGGCGACTGGCCATGGCATAAGCTCAAATTTGGCTTCGCCAAAGTTGAGCTAATAATATGATTTCCTTATGTGAATCATTTGTGAGAATCAATACAGATTCTCGTGTGAGTAAAGTCCTGAATTATGTTAAGAAAAGATACAAACTCTTGAGCTCACAAACAATGTTTTCCATTACATTTTGCTTCTTCAATGGGCAACAGGCATACTCAATCTTTGTTTTGTGGGAGCTGGGGAAAAATATTTGAATGTCAATTTGACTAAATCAGATTTAGGAGCGTATCAGTGAAGACCCAAATCACCTTTTCTTGGAGGTGCATACTCATGGAACCACTTAGCACATCAGGTGCTCATAACCTTTCAGTATCCTCCCCCCTCCCTACCCAAACCAACACTACTTCACATGTGCACCCTGTGATATATCAGAATATACAACAGTTTGATCAACTAGAGTATTCAGTAAGAATTGACACCAACAAGTAACAGTCACAAATTTTGCCACTTATAACCCTGTCTACAATGGGTGACAGTGAGTAAGTTCTATAAACATGTCATATGCCTCAGCACAATGCATTAACATTCTCCTACTTTTTGCTAGACAAAGGGTTAGTAGGATAAGGGCTGAATGTAGATATGGAAATCTGATGAAATAAAATAGTTCTTCAAACCTTAATTAAGCTTTATTTATTAGTTGCAAGTAAAGAGGAGCTTATAGTGTTGAATGTAGCCCCATGTGATAAAATCAATACACATTTGTATAAATACAAGAAGGCCAACATTCATTCTCACTGGTAAGACTCTGATGTAATGACCTCATTAAACACCCTCTACTTCCTGCTAGGACAAGGCACTCATGTATTTATTTCCTTATAATACATGTGCACATAGTTTGTTTTAAGTTCCTGGGCAACTACTTACAGCTGATATTATAACAAACATCTTTTACTTTCTTTAAAACTTGTACACAATCATCAGCAATGCACACTGTGACTTACCAAACTATTCTGAGCAGTATCAGTATTCCTACACAATCTGTCCGGCAAAATTATTTTGAGGCTTATTTCCGACTTTAATAAACCACATGGCCTCAAACCAGGTGCCACAACATGTAACCAAGATGAAAATACCTTGGCAGTAGTTTTCAGTCAAGACTTGGCTGATTCTCCAGGCAGCCAAGACTTGACTAGAAATCACTGACGAGCTACTAAACATCCTTGCCGTGGTGTAGTATTTATTTATTTCCTTATATTCATTTTATTTTATTTTATTGGGGTTTGGTGACACTTTCGACAGCCAGGGTCACCTCGTGTTGGACAGTTTTACTGGTGGAGGAAGCTAGATTACCCAGAGAGAACCACAGAGCAGTGGTGAACAACTGTCCAACTTCTAGGGTGGCATGGTATTCAAATTTCAATACCGATGTCGGTATTGAAAAAAATACTGTGATATACCAGTATATCATAGACTAGTTCAGACAGTCATTGCTACTGATCATTACATTCAGACAGCTGAACTAATTAACAAATTAAGAGGGGCAATATTTTGACATGAATCCGTGAATAGATTCGCATAAAGATTCACACAAATCTCCACATAAGCAAATCTAAGTAAATTCGTGTAAAAAAAACACAGTCTTTGATTGTGGAACACTTGATAACTTTCTACGTTATGGCTATTTCATGACCACAATACATGTATAAAGTCAAGTTTATCCAGCCGGTGTATAAGACACACTTTTTACCCTAAAAAATGATCCCCAAATTAATTGTGCATCTAATAAACCAGTACGATAGACTATCCAATTTTGGGGTTAAAAACTCGGGCAATGTTCTGGGCGGCTGAGTTCGTAAACAGCTGACAACACAGTTATATTTTGGGCAATTAACAACTGAATAAAATGTACTGTACCAGCTAGCTGATGTTCAGCTGAAACCAGTATCTTTAATAAAGCATTTTTTTACAAACGTACACAGCATTCTTTTATTTTTATTCAAAATCACATCACAGAGACAGCTTAGACATGAGGGAAAACAATCAAGTGCCAGGACTTTTTTGTTTGAAAAAAATATCCCACAATTCGTCACTGTAGTGTTTATTTTTCCTTTGTTCATGAATATTAATTAATACAGCTGTTTATGGAGAGTGTGCACTTCCCATCCTGCATTTCCCTCACCAGTTTGGTTCTTCTTATGACCTGTTGACGCAGGCTATTGTATTTTAAGTGTATTTTGATATGGTCAGTAGTATGTTTGTGTTAGTAATTAATGTTCACGTAAGCGGCCATTATTAATGCCTAAATGGATTATTATTGTGCAGGCTTCCCTTTCCCTTTGTTTCTGTTTCTGCACCATGTACATACATATGCCCAAAACTGCACCTGATGTGGTTAGCAAAGTTCTTAAAGGGTTAAGATATAAATACTAGGTTTATTTGAATTCATTATTTATTTCTGGGATAACATCTGTCAAAAAAAAATATTTGAAGTTACAAACAATAGTTAAGTTTTAGATTGCTGGTTGTCATTGTTTTAAAAGTGGCACGACCCAAGCATTCGTCGCTATTGAACACCTTATTAATATTCATAAGTTCAAAGTTCACAATGACAGTGTTGATGGAAATGCTGATCAACTTGGCTGCAGGCTTTACTTGTTTTTGAGAGGGATAGAATAAATAAAACAAACAATCCCTATAATGATTTTGTGAGTAATTTTATTATCCACATAGAAAAACATGAGATTACATTCACAAATGTGTCAAGGTATTAGTTCCTGAATTCGGCACATTTCCGAAATATTAAACTTTTAGTTTCAGTTTCAAACTGCTGGTACGGGTCTACTTATTGGTAACTTATGCAGCTCAAGAATATTGCAAACTGTGTTTTCAATGATCAAATGAAGATTGATTGGCATGGACTTCATAACAGGAGTTGTCAGTCTGGGAGGAGTTTCAAGTAGTAGTTATCCGTTTTCTATGATCGACATTTGGGAAATGACAGGCATGATAGATTGCAGTGACTGTTTTCTTCCCCAATTGTATATTGACTTCAACTTCTATAATTTGATATGGTACTGTTTCTTATGATATACCAGTACCTTTAAAACAATACCGGTATTCATCCAGTATCATTCTCAATACTGGGAACTACCAGTTTATCATGCAGCCCTACCAACTCCCCAACGTACTAACTCTGCACAAGCAGGGTTAGCAGTGATTGAAGATAAGCGCATCATCGACATGCAGTATGCCTTAGTACACAGCACCCACATGCACCCACATTGGCAATCAGGATTAAGTGCCTTGCCCAGGGATATAGCGCAGTTACCCCTGGTGGTGGTTGAACTGTAAAGCTTTCGGTTTGAAGTCCAATGGTAGGTATAACCACTCAGCCACTGCACTCCTGCTGTGGTGGAGTATAACGTCTGGAAAATTGGCCAGGCTCCTGAGGGTTTGTGTATTCATTTTCTGTATTCTGATAACAAAATATACAACTCAAAGTTTGCTGAGCACCATTTGACACATCCTTGTGAAATTTGCTTGTGACATATTGCGATATTTTTGGTGGAAATGATTGAGGAATGTGTTGAGATGGTCCCCAGTGTTTTCATTAGCTCCCTTGACAGGCAGACTTTTCATGACAGTCATGGAACAGGATTTTTTTTTACCGACGAGAGGGGCCGAATATCGGCCCCATTCCCAATCGAAAATAGTCACTTTTTTTCCCAATTTGCTCCCAAAAATTCCCAATTCACGGCAGTTGAGAATTCATTTCTGTGTGACCAGTCGATTATTTTTAAGTGACCAGCACCGAATAATATTTGCCAGTGGACTTCGCAGTGTGAATTGTTTCAGTACGAAGGGTATTCACTTGTGTTGTTTTGAAACCATTTGACAGTGTCAAGGAGCGTACTTGACAGTGTGTTCCTAGAATCAGCACTCTAAATTAGCTCCCTTGATGTGCATAGAATCACAAGTGAATGACGCGACTCGCAGTGCGTGAGTCAAAGTGACAAAATGCATCGCTGTCAACCATAACGGCTCACGAATGGTACCTAAATTTTGTTACAGGCAAGTTCCGTGCTTCTTAAAGCACGGTAAAAATTTTTAGGTTCAGCTCACGTCTGAAATCCTGTCTGGTAACCTGTATTTTATTCAAACCGTTCCCCAGGTCTGATACTCCTGCTGACTGATGTCATGAAACCTGAATAGACTTTCGTCCCCAGAACGAACCGTCCACAATTATTTTACCCAAACCGTCCACCAGGCCAAGTACTCCTGCTGACTGAACTTGGCTTGCTTAGGTGAGGACTTATGTATGTGGGTGATCATTAACCAATCCTTTTTCATCACTAGGATTGATTAATCACCAGTACAATTTAATAATTCTAAGCAGCCAGTGGGTAAATACAATTATACAACAGGTTTTCATTGATTAATAGACTGATTTCTCACAAGGATATGCTGGTAAGTTTATTTATTTCTTGTTGATAGTCGCTCAGATAAATTCCCACTTGTGGCCTCTGCGACGCTAATTTTCCCAATTGGAAAGGCCCCTGGACCCTTTCCCAAAAAGGGTAGAAAAATCCCTGTGGAAAGCATGTACCCCTTGATTTTCATGATGTTTTCGTGTACTGTTTACATGGACATGACATGTGTAGGGTATTCAATCTTCATTTCAACACAAACCCTTGTGATTTAATGATTGAATATGGCAAATGCAAATGTAAGAAGACATTTGTCTGAAGCAGAAATGTGGTGGGCTGTAGGGATGGTGGAGCAAGGGGCTATGCATCATCTGGTTGGTGATGCCCTTGATGTGCACCATACGGTAATCACCAGAGCCTGGGCAAGATTTCAGCAGTATGGCACACCAGTAAGACAGCATGGTGGTGGCAGAGACAGGGCAACATCTGCAGCTGAAGACTAGTTTTTGATCATTCAGGCCCGTAGGAACCGCTTTGCCACAGCAACCCAGCTTCACAGTAACCTTCAGAATGCATCCGGGGTAAATGTTTCGACACAGACTATCCAGGCAAGTTTGCACGAAAGTGGTCTCTGATCGAGAAGACCATGTATTTGCATTCCGCTGCCCCAGAACCACCGCCAGGCACGATATGAATGGGCCATGGATCACACTGGATGGACAGGAGAATATTGACGACCTGTCCTTTTTACAGATGAGTCAAGGTACTGCCTAGACCACACAGATAGGCATTCTCGGGTTTGGAGAAGACCAGGAGAGCGATTCCATGCAGCCAACATTGCTGAGCATGACCGCTATGGTGGAGGGTCAACCATGGTCTGGGGCGGCATCAGCTGGGGTGGACGTACAGAGCTCTGTGTCCTTGAACGTGGTACATTGACTGCACAACAGTATATTGATGAGATCCTGGATGTCCACGTCAGATTGTATGCAGATGCAGTGGGTGATGGATTCATTCTGATGGACGATAGTGCCCGTCCTCATGTTGCCCATGCTGTCGGGAAGTACCGACAGAGGGAGGGGATTGAGCGTATGGACTGGCCAGCAAGATCCCCTGACCTCAATCCAATCGAACATGTCTGGAATGAGTTGCAACTTGCAATTTCTGCCCGTCCAGTCCAGTCCAGCCAAGAAGTGTCCAGGAGCTTGCTGCCATGCTGGTCCAAGAATGGAACAGCATCCCAGAAAGGACCTCCAGGAACCTGATTGGGGGCATGAGAAGGCATTGTCAAGCTGTAATTAACAGTAATGGGTCTCATACTTGATATTGAACCCATACCAGTTCGCGCATGTCACCTTTTTGGCAAATTGAAAAATTTCCTCTTTTACCAATCAGTTTCCATGGTTATTGTATTCAAAAGCTAAACAAGAGGCCCCACAGGGCCTGAAGCGTTCATCTTGAACAGAACACAATATAAACAGAGTCCAAGAATGAATCAACATTAAGCAATCCATTTCCATTGGATACACTGTTGTCAATCCTTAAACCCCGCAGGAGTGACATGCCTTTTCTTCAGTTGATCATAATGTAAAATGTAGAGCTCCCCTATGAAGCCCCTTGATACAACCTATGTGGATTAATCTTAGTCATACACCTCTCGAGTGTACTGAATACAGATTTTTTAATTCTTCAGCAACATCGCCAATTCCAGCTCAAATATTAACTCAGGCTCTTGATTTGAACACAGTTGAATCTGACTTCCCTAGAGATGTTGCGTACCAAATATGAAGGCATTCTGACTAGTGGATCAGAAGAAGAAGATTTTTGAAGACATTCTCTCATATTGTATTAAGCTAAATTTCAGGTTCCCATATGGAGCCCAAATATTAACCCAGGCACTCGAGTTGAACAAACTTGAAACTGACTCCCCCCCCCCCCCCCCCACCCCCACCCCCCAGAGATGTTGTATACCAAATATGAAAGCAATCCGACTGGTGGATCTGAAGAAGCAGATTTTTAAAGAAATTTCCTCATATGGCAGTAAGTAAACATTTAGGCTACCATAGCGAGCCTATATTAACCTAGGGACTTGGTTTGAACAATCCTGAATCTGACCCTAATAACAATGATGTATACCAAACATTAAAAGATTCTGACTGGTGGTTCTGAAGAAGATTTTTAAAGAATATTCCCCATATTACCCCATGTTAAAAATTCGGGCTCCTGTATTGAGCCCAAATATGAACAAATGGGCTTTATTTTAACAAACTTGTATCTAACCCCCCTATGAATGCTGTACACAGAATATCAAAAGAATCTGATGATTGGTTCTGGAGAAAAGATTTTTTCAAATTTTTGCAAATATGCTGACTCCGCATTTTTTCGATGCCCATTACAGAACACCCTAACATAACCGATGGCAATTCTTTTTTACCATTCAATTCGACTGGTCCTAAGGATACTTCATACCAAATAACAGCTCTCTGTCCCATGTGGTTTGAGAAATATGGGTGTTTGAAAATATTTCTATTTTTAGCTCCCAGAGTTCCCATGGGGATGCGGGAATTTTTTTTTTTTTGCATGAGTCAAGTACTTATGACCCAATAATACCACATACCAAATTTGGTTCAAACCAGACCATGGGTTCAGATAATATAAATTTTGGGCGGGGCCAAAAATCTTACCCCTCCCATTACAAAGCCAAATATTGCTTCACGAACTTCGTCTGAACAAACTTGATTCTACACCTCAAAAGGAAGCTCCATAATATAAAGTAAATGAACACACTGGTTCATGAGAAGATTTTAAAAATATTTTGGAGCATTTTTCCTCACTCCCTCCCTATGGGGGCTGGGCAAGCTAAGTTGAACAAAAATGCAAAGCCCCTTCAGGACCATCACTCACACAAACTTTCACCTGAATTGGCCTAGTGACTTTGGAGGAAAAGACCAAAACATGGTGTCGACGGATGGACAGATGGACGGATGGACGGATGGACGGCGGACAGAGAGCGATGGGATAAGCTCAGCTTGACTTTATCATGATGAGCTAAAAATAATGTCAAACACAAATAAAATCTTAATTTCTGTACTTAAATCATTAAAGATATAATTAAATAAAAAATCTATACACTTTTCATTACAATATTTCAACTAAAACGTACAACAGGTAGTTGGATATACTTGGCGCTTAGCAAACTTTGAGTAGTATACAAGTGTAATTCATTATAGTGTTTGGCAGTCCACTAAAAAGGTCTGTAGAATAAGACATGGAGAATAAACTGATCAATTCATACACAAGCATTCTGTAACAACTGCTAGTATATTTTTATGGCCAGTAAAAGGCAACACTTTCCTCACCAATATTAATTATAATGTGGTCTGTGAAAACTATCATGCTTTGCTCTTTAAAAAATTTCCCAATGGAAATCTCTCGTAAGTTCTGACTCTGCTGTTCTGCGCCATGTGTTTTTTGGTCTGCCTCTCGACCTATTTCCTTGTGGGGTCCACCTCAGACCAACCTTTGCTATGTTTGAAGCTGGCATCCTTTGCAGATGACCTATCTCATCCGTCTCTGCTTGATTTCTTCCAAGATACAGGTGGCTTGGCTGAGCTCAAGGAAGTCTGTGTTTGAAATCTTATTTGGCCAGAATAGTCTGTTGATCTTCCTAAGGCATCCTTGGTGGAAACTAGACATTGTTTCCATAGCAGTCTTGGTGACCCTCCAGCACTCACTTCCACAGAGAAGGATGGCCTTCACATTGCTGTTATAGATGCGGATCTTGGTCTTGCGCGTGTATAGCTTGGATTTCCATATGAACTTTAGCTGCTAATATGCTCTTTTTGCCTTTGCCAATCTGTTCCTGATGTCCTTTTTGGTAGCATCTTCTGTGCTAATGACTGATCCCAAGTAGATGAATTCACTGACCTGTTTGATGTTAGTCCCTTAAATACTGATGTTGACACTGTTGGTGGTATTTATACACATCTCTTGGGTATTGGCTGTGTTATTATTTAGCCCAATCTGATTAGCATAATGGTTCAGTCTGGTTGACTTGGCTTGGATATGGTCGTATTTGGAGGATAGTAGGGCAATGTCATCGTCAAAAATCCAGATCTTCTAAAGATGGTCATTTGTAGTGTTTTTCATTACCCAGTCAATAGCAATAAGGAAAAGCATTGGTGATATGATGCAGCCTTGTCGTACTCCAGACTTGACAGCAAACCATTCTGTGAGGTTTTTGTTTAGGATCACAGCACATTCAAAGTCTGTGTAAAAGCAGCTGATAAGAGTTACAATCTTTATTGATATTCCATTGACCCGAGGATCTTCCATAAGGTGTCTCTACGTACTCTGCCGAAGGCTTTCTTGAAATCAATGAAACTGATGTACAGTGGTGCCTCCATTCAATGTTCTGCTCGATGATGTTCCTTAAAGTGAATATCTGGTCAACACATCTTCTTCCTTTTCTGAAGTCAGCTTGTTCAGGACCTAGCATGGGGTCCCCAGAGTGCTGTCAATCGTGTTAAGGTGTATCCTACAGAAAACCTTGCTCGGTAGGGATAGCAATGTAATGCCCCTCCGATTGTCGCAGTCCCCAAGGTTGCCTTTCTTTGGGATCTTAAGCATAAGCCCCTTGCACCAATCCTTTAACTTTCTTCCATCCAAATGTTGTCAAATAGGTTGGTAAGCACATCTGCTGCCCTTTCAATATCTGTGAGTAGTTGTTCTGCATGGATACCATCAATACTTTTAGTGACTTGATGGACTTGATGGCCTTGATCACTTCTGTCTTTGTTGGTGGATTTATGTTGATGTTAAGCTCATCACCTTTAGGTGTTTCTCTCAGTGGGACTTTTTAAAGAAATTTCCTCATATTGTGTTATAGAAGTTCCTCTTACTGTACCAAGTTAAAATTCGGGCTCACCATAGGGAGCACAAATATTAACTCAGGTACTCGTTTTGAACAAACTTGAATCTGCCCCTGAGATGTTGTATATCAAATATCAAAAGATTCTAAGGGATGGTTCTGGAGAAGGAAATTTTTTAAGAAATTCCCTTATAAAGCACTAAGTTAAAGTTCAAGCCCAAATATTAACCCAGGGACATGATTTGAACAAAGTTGAATCTAAACACCCCCTCCCTCCCCAGAGATGTTGTATACCAAATATAAAAGCATTTTGACTGGTAGATATGAAGAAGAATATTTTTAAAGAAATTTCCTCATTTAAGGCCTCGGTTAAAATTCAGGCTCTTATATAGAGCCCAAATATTAACCGAGAGACTCGGTTTGAACAAACTGGAATCTGTCCCCTCTACAGAAGTTGTATACCAAATATACAAAAAAGATTCTAATTGATGGTCCTGGAGAAGATTTTTGGGGGATTTTTTTTTTCAAATATATGGGTACTATCAGATTTAAGCCCCTTGTGTTGCCCCCTGTGGGCTGGGCAACTTTATTTGAACAAACTTGAATTGATATATGATAACAAAGATGCACACCAGATTTGGTTCAATTTGGTCAAGTAGTTTCTGAGGAGAAGTTGATAATGTAACAGTAAGCTATAAGCTTTTGGAAGTCATCTCCCTTGTTGGATAGAGTATTTGACAAGAAGATGACATGAGGCATTTTCCGGACTAATATTGCTTAAACCAGTAGAAAGATACCAAACAGAAGAAAGAAGAGATACCAGAGATACCAGAGACTAAAACGCTCACCTGGCTCAAGCTGTTAAAAGTGATGAGTGTATCAGTAAGTGATCAACAGCAAAAGCAATTTTTTGATTTGCTATGACACTACAAAGGCAACTTTTTTTGGCCATTCATTTCTGCTGGTCCTAGGAAAGCTTTCTAGCAAGCTCTGTTCTGTGAGTTTTTGTTTTTGTTTTTCAACTACAGTGGTTCTCTCTACCTCCCCCCCCCCCAGCCCCAGCCCCCCCCCCCTCCCCCAAATAAAAAAAATAAAAAAAATTTAAATTTTAAAAAATTGTTCATGGCATCAATAAAATCTTTGGAACCCACCACATTGCAGTCTTGTGAGAGTTAAATTAAATACAAGCACACAGGAATCAGATAAATGTTTTTCAGCATTGAAAGGGTTCATTCAACATGAAATAACTTATATGTGCACAGTACTGAAAGAGTTCATCATGAAATAAAAGACACTGAAGTCATGAAAGGGTTAAATTAAAGATATTCATACAGGAATGAAATCAATTTTTTTCCAAGGAACCAGAAAAATACATCTACAGTTTTGAAAGGGTTTTATTTGTTCATGGCATCAATAAAATCTTTAGAACCCACATTGCCGTCTTGAAAGGGTATACTCCAGGGATGGTTTGTGCAATATATGTTTGAATTTGGGTGAATGGCTCTGAAGAAGCAGCCAAGTTTGCAAAAGTTAATGGACGACGGACGCCGGATGCCAAGTGATGGCAGTAGCTCACACTGACTTGCAGTCAGGTGAGCTAAAAACAAGAGAAGAAACAAAGAGAAGACAAAGATGAGGATGAAGACAACTTGAATTAAAAAAATAAGAAAAAAAATTCCTAGGTGATCGGAGTTAAGCAGACATAAATCGGGTTGGTAGCTGAGTAATGCACTATTGGGCAAAGGGTTAAAAGATGAAGAATGCAACTCTTGAAAATTCATCTGTCTATGCCTTATGCCTTATGGTGCTGGCTCCCGATATTACCTACTGATATAACCTTCATCTGAAATCTATTGTACAATATAAATGTCAAGAATTGAATCTTTTCTGGGTACCTCGTCTCGTATAACCTGTTGTCAGAAACCACTCCATATCGTCTTCCAATTAATAGCTGTTATATGCTGTAAGTTGTGTGTCAGAACTTTTGGATGCTCCAAAATTATTCGCAACGACGACGGGTTTAGAATATGGAGTGGTCTGACATTTAGGTTTATCTGCCTTGAAAAACCGCTGGATTTCTTCCTGGACATACTGTAAAACGTCGATCCTGAATAAATAAATAATTTCCTCCCGCCCTGTATACACTTTCTTGAAAGAAAGAGCTACTATTACTTCCACTTGCTCTCATAGTTAGACTGCAAATAAACTGTTATTTTCTTAAGGGAATATCAGGTAGACAGCCAATCTGGCTACATCATTCCCTACAGCGTGCATATTTCTGTAACACAAGATTATGTGAATTGTACTGTAAACCATTTTTGCATACCGTGAATAAAGAATTATCTATCTATCTTATTTAGTGACGCGAAAGAAATTAATAGCTGGTGTCGGCTGGTTCAAGCAATATACACAGTCAGATGCACACATACCCATGCAGGTCACGTAAACGTTGCAGCTAACTGAACCATTTGCTAAGTACAATGAAATCCTGGACAACTTCAAATACAGGGCGGTTTTCTGCATTATCAAGGAATTTTAAACCAAATAGAAGGGAACTACGATCAAGAGTAGATGGGAGTAATTCAACAGTAGTATTGCGCACATTTTCATGTATTGGACAATATAACAGAAAATGCTTGACTGTCTCGCATTCACCACAAACATAGGGTGGGGAAGGTGATAAGTGGTTATTGTATAAATGGGCATTAAGATTACTGCAGCGTAAATGTAACCTGCAGTGGTAAATCTGACCGGCCCATGATTCAGCTCCGCCATAAAATGTCGGTGGCCGTAGATTGCCATCATTTAGGAAGGTCATAAAATTGCTCAGGGATGAGTTTTCTCTGACAGCTAATGTTAAGTTATTCCACTGACTAGTCGTATTTGGGATAAACAAAGATTGGTATTGTTGCGATTTACAAAAGGGAACTTGATAATTCTGGTGGGAGCGCAGGTTATGACTTTGACTGCTTAACGAAATTGTTGGTGGAACATTGTTAGCAATATATTGCAGCGTTAGATGTTGGTACATTTTGAAGAATTGTTTCAATCTGTGTTTACAACGTCTTTCTTCAAGAGAGTCCTAGTGGGTTTCGGTATCCATGAGGGTCTTACTGGCACTTACAGTTGCACCAGTAACAATCCTGGCTGCTACGATCTGAATTTTCTCCAGATCAGCAGCCTTGGTCGCCGTACAATTGTCACCAAACCATATTTCCATATTCTTGGAGGGGTCTAATAAAAGCACAGTAACTTTTTTCCAGCACATTACGATCAACGATGATTTGTGACTGCTCAGTATGTCAATACGGGACCAGGCCTTAGAGCAGATATTGGCAACATGGTCATTCCATGTACAAGTATTGTTTAGTATCACACTTAGATGTTTATGGTTCTTAACTTCAGAAATTTGTGTACTACCAAAGAATAATGGTGGGTGTAGAAGGGGTGTAAATCTATGTGACATAAGCATGGAATCCGTCTTTTGAGGATTGAACTCCTGTATGTGAGATTAGAGGAGGTGATTGAGGAGAAGAGTTTTTTGGGAGAAATCCAGAATGGCTTCAGGAAGGGAAGGAGAGTCACTGACCATCTTTTCATGCTATCTCACATGATAGAATCCGCGAAAGCAAAAAAGAAAAAGATGTTCATGGCCTTTTTGGATGTTAAAAAGGCATACAATAAAGTATGGAGGGAGGGTGTGTGGCGCAAGCTGGAGGCTCTGGACTTGGGGGGCGAGTTTGTTGGGATTATGAAAGCATTATATAAAGATGTACAGAGTGAACTTAGCCTGGGTAACATTACAACAAAACGTGTGCCTCGAGTAATGCCGCAGCACTAGAAGCAATCAGGAGCGAGCTTGGGTGGATGAGGATCAAGGACAGGATAGACCTATTGAAACTCGGTTATCTTAATTATTTGGTAAATCTCCCCGATAGCCGATGGTGTAAAGTAATGTTCCTGAGAACTTTCAACTCAAATATCAAGACGGGTGGATGGTCCAAGTGAGGGAGCTAGTAGAGAACTACTCATTGGAGATCTCGGACCTGGACGTTGGGGCAAACCAGGGTAAAAAAATTGTCAGAGAAAGGGTCATGGAGGATTGTAACCGTAATTGGCGAGAGGGGGGTCAAATCAAAGAGGGCTTTGGGTGGCCTGCGTGATAAAGAGAAGCCAGGTTTTGAAGAGTACCTTGATGGCACCTTTGGGGGGTCACTGTTGTTCAAGCTGAGGTCGCGATCCCTGGAGCTGAGGGGAAAAATTGGGAAAGACGGTGAAAGGGAGTGCCAGATGTGTAACTTGGACATGGTGGAGACCCTGGAACACTTTCTTCTAGAATGCCCAAAGTATCAGCCTAAAAGAATGAGATTCACTGGGAGTATAATGGGGAAGTGGGATGGGAGAATGAAGGACATGTGGTTAGGGGGAGACTCAAAGGAGAGGGTTAATATGCTAATCGGAGAGATTGGGAAGAATGGGACAAGGGATATCATCAAGCAGTTCGCCTCCGAGTGTTGGGAGGAGAGGAGAAGCATGGGAATAGGGAGGCAGTTGGGAGTACAGAGGTAACCATGGCCTTCTCGTCCGAGAACCGCGACAAATCAGTGGCTGGCCAAAGTGTTATTATATTATTATGTAGCTCTAATAGTTTGTGAGTTATAACACAGATGTGATGTGACCTTGAACATATGGAAATCCAAAATAATCTTTACCTTTAAGGTGTGCAAACACCCATTGACTGTCCTCAACATTTGTATGAAGTTTAATAACTGTAGTTTGATTCATTCCACAGTAATAGCTGATACACAATTAAGCGTGGCCTTGAAATGGAACCTTGACATTACAGACCCAGCTGTGGTGTCTGACACGCCCTCTTCCACTGTCGTTTATAATTGTGTGGAGTTTGATGATTGTAGCCCCAAAAGTTTCTGAGTTATGTCATAGACATGATTTGTAACCTTGAACATAAGGAAGTCAAGTATGACCCTCACCTTCAGGATGTGCAAGCAGCAATTATATGTGACACCTTCTGGCTGTCCTTAACATTTGTATGAAGTTAGATAATTGTAGTTTGATTCGTTTCCGAGATATGATTGAGACAAGAATTTGGACTGATTTTAAGTGTGACCATGAAATATGACCTTCACTTTGACCCATTGTATTTTGTAATTGTGAGAAGTATAATGATTGTAGCCCCGTAAAAGTGTAGGCAAAAGTACACTAATTTAGCTTGGGGGATTAACAGTTATCACTTGATTTACCCATCGAAAATGGATTTACCCTCAACAATTTGAAAGGTTACTATTTAGAACAAGAAAGATAAATATTAAAATTTTTTAGTAAATTTTGTTTCTTAACATACCTACCACAATTGTTTACAATTCCTTTACAATTGGCTGTAACATAAGTGCAAGCCCTACTTCGGAACTAACTCAAGCTTTTAGAATCTTTTCCAAACGAGTTGGAAAAGTACTAGAGTGCAAAAGCACGAAAAAGATCGAAAAAAGGGTCGAGCGAGACCAGCGCTCGAAATTACAGGTACTCTCTCTGCACACCTCTTGCGTTTACCGAGCGCATGTGCAACAACCGTGACGTCAATTCCGTATTTCCGCCAACGAGAAGTTTGTGATTTAGCGGGGAGGCATCGATATCAAAGATATCCCCAAGGAGGGTGGGCCTCCGGTAAACAATTGTGGTAGGTATGTTAAGAAACAAAATTTACTAAAAAATTTTAATTTCTTTTCAACCTACTCACAATTGTTTACAATTGGCTGAATAAACAATAGGAGGAGGTGAATCACATAACCAATACCAACAAGAGTAGCAGAACGAAAGCAAGGATGGCAGAGAACAAAAACGAAAACCTGTAATGAAGATAGAGAGAAGGCACCTGAAAAGAACAAGGCTGAGAGAAGCGCAACCTAGACAAAAACAATTTAACGAGGGTGCACAACAGCCTGAGCAGCAACGAGAGGGCCTAAAGAATAAAGGTCCTCAGATTGCTGCTGAAGGTGGCGGAGATAAAAGGAGGAGAAGGTAGAAGCATTCCTCCAGTAAGCCGCATTCATAACATCACGGAGCGAAACAGAATTGGAGAACGCCCAGGATGTAGAAATGGCACGAACCTCGTGAGCATTAAGCCGGTTCGAAACAAGATCCGATGCAGACAAGCGAGAATAAGCCAGCTTGATTGCAAGACAGATCCACCTGGAAATAGAATGGGAAGAGATAGACTGCCGCTTAGGAATGAGAGACAGAAAGAATCTCTTCCGATCCCTCCTAATGAACTGAGTGCGAGTAATGTAAGTCTTGACCGCACGAACAGGACAAAGAAGAGGCCTCCGTCCATCTACAGCAGGGAGAGCCCGAATGCAGATGGGAGGAGGTACCGAATCGGGGAGTTGATTCTTAGCCAGAAAAGAGCAATCAGTAGTGAATGTGACACTGTTAGCCTCATTTCGGAAGAAGGCAGAATCAACAGATAGCCCATGAAGCTCACTGACTCGACGAGCAGAAGCAAACGCTAGAAGAAAAGCCGTCTTATAGGTGAGAAAACGCATGTCGGTCTCAGATAAAGGCTCGAAAGGCGCCCCCTCCAAACAGTGCAACACCCATGCCAAGTTCCACTTGGGTGTAAGACGCAAAACTCGAGGCCTCTTCAAAGAAAAGTGCCGAATAAGTTTGGAGAGGAAAAGATTACGACCGATACACCGCTTTCCCACATAAGAGAAAGTATCAGACAGCATAGACCGATAGCCCTTAAACGTAATAGGCTGGAGGCCCTTGGAGTCAAAAAGAAAAACCAGAAAATCCGCAATTTGAGCGATAGACGGATCACGGTAATTCACATTGTGATCTGAACACCAGCGGCAGAAAACCTTCCACTTGGCGGCATAAGTCATTCCAGTGGAAGGTCGCCGCGATGCAGAAATGCACTCCACTGATCGTCTCGAAAAACCTCTACGTCGGAGACTGGACCTGATAAAAGACAGGCGTGAAGGGACAGGCTCGCCAGGTTGTTGTGATACTTCCTGGGACGACCCTGTGAAAGAAGATCGCGACGTAGAGGTAGACGAATCGGTCGATCGGCCAATAGAGGCCGCAGCAGATTGATCCACACCCTCTGTGGAGACAGGGGTGTGATCAGAATGATCCTGCAACTGCAAGCACGAATCTTCGCTAAAACTTGAGGAAGAATCGGTGCAGGAGGAAAGGCATAGCCGACCCAACCTGTCCAGTCCAGAGACAGAGCGTCTACTGCAAATGCCAGAGGATCTGGACAAGGGGAGACAAAAGTCTCTACCTGATGATTCCAGCGAGTAGCGAAAAGGTCGACCTGAGGACGACCCCACTGCTCGCAAATCGCCTGAAACACCGACCGATGTAGCATCCATTCGGTTGGAAGGACACTGTCGCGTCGGGACAGGGAGTCTGCTAGGACAGTGAGACGCCCGGGAATGTGTCGAATGGACACCCGAGCGTTCACATCCCGCGCCAACAGAAGAAGATCCCGAGACAGCCGATACATGGGAATCGAATGAGTGCCTCCCTGATTCCGTATGTAGGCCACTACTGTCGAATTGTCCGAAAGAAGTAGGACAACATGGTCCGACAGATGAGGGATCCAAAGCCGAAAACTCAACAGAAGAGCAAGGAGCTCCTTCTGGTTGATATGAAGGCCCACCTGCTCGCTGTCCCACTCTCCGTGAGTAGACAGACCGAGAGGGTCCAACGTCGCACCCCAGCCCCGATGGCTGGCATCCGCAGTAAGGATGCGATCGGCCAAAGGAAGATCCAACGGAACACCCTGTGTCAGCCAGGGAATATCTGCCCAAGTGCGGAGGTGACAAAGCAGAGACCGAGGAATAGTGAGTTCCAGGTCCAGCGGATCTACATTCGGACGCCAATGATCCAACAGGAAGTGTTGGAGAGGTCGGACAAACAAGCGACCGAGCGGAATGAGATCTGTCACCGAACCGCAAAGGCCCAGCATCCGAAGGAAAGTCCTGGCCGAGACCGAGGAAGATTGAAGCAGGTCCCGAGTCAAGGCGGAAAGAATCGTCGCCCGAGCCTGGGGGACCGACACGACATTGTGAAGAGTGTCGAAATCCATCCCCAAATGACGGAATCGCTGAGAAGGAAGAAGATCCGACTTCTCGCGATTGACTCTGAAACCCAGCGACGCTAGCAGGCAAAGAAACTGCCGGACATCGAACTCCAGAACAGCAGCATCGTGGTGCCGTTGGAGGATGTCGTCTAGGTAGGCGGACAAAGTCACTGCCGACTGAGTGCGATGGAAAGCAAGCACATGAGACATCAGTCGGGTGAAGGCCCAAGGAGCCAGGTTCAAACCAAACGGGAGAGCTCTGAATTGAAAAACTCGATCCCGAAACAAGAACCGAAGGTATTTCCGTGACGCCAGATGAATGGGTACATGGAAGTAGGCATCCTTCAGGTCGATACTGGCCGCAAAATCGCCCTGATGAACTGAACGTCGAACCGACCGGAAAGTCTCCATACTGAAACGAGGAGCAATTGTGTTCTCATTCAGGGTACTCAGATCGATGACAGGACGATATTGGCCGTTTTTCTTCGGCACCAAGAAAAGTCTCGAGTAAAACCCCGGTGAAAGGGTGTTCCTGACCACCTCGATCGCCCCTTTGGTGAGGAGATTGTCGATCTCCTGCACCAGAAGGTCCCGACGCAGAGAATATGAAGGGACCTGAGTCGGAAGGGGCACCCGAGATAAACTGGGGTGCCGATGGAAGGACAGTCGCAGACCGGAATGAATGACGTCGAGGACCCAAGAGTCCGACGTTATCTCTGTCCAACGGTCGTAAAACAGCGACAGCCTTCCCCTGACTGGAGGCGAATCGAGGTGAGAACCTTCACTTGCGGCCTCGATGAGGCCCCCGAGAGGAGAAACCACCTCGGGAAGTGACAGAGTCCTGAGACTTTCCAGCCTGAGGCTGCCAGCGGGCCTGGCCACGTCGGCGCTTCTTATGAGCAGAAGGAGCAGACGGAGCCGAAGGCGTAGCCGACATCGCCGACGAGGCAGACGCAGCAGCACGCTTGGCGGGCCTGGAACGACCCCCACCCGCAGCAGCAGGTGGGTCAAGCTGTCTCAGCAAAAGCTGGTCCTTCGAATGACGAAGAACTTCGCCACGAACAGCTTCCACGGAACCATGGAACAACTGAGGTCCTACCAAAGAGGCAGACCTCAGAACAGCACGTTGCTCAGAAGGAAGGGATGGTAAAGAATCCAAAACCGCATCCCGGCGTGCCAGCTCCAAATTGGCCGTGTTACAGGCGTGAGCGTGAGTCAAGTTCATAAGAGCCTGTGACAAAACGCGAAAAGGCGCCTGAGCGTCATCAAACTCCCCTGGTGGAAAATATTCAGCCAGAGCAGCGACGACATGGTCCGCGAGAGATAACATACCCAGCATCTCTCGGGACAGGCCCACCATAGACTCAACTACCGACATCGGGAGAACTGCCGACTTAGGCTTAGTCAACCCGAGGGAAGAAGAATTCTCATCCACAGTAGTCATCCCTTGGAAGACTGGTGGAGAGACGGAATCGTAAACACGAAACCGCGATGGAGGCAGAAAGGCATCAGCTCTAGAAAAGAAGGAACCCTTGAGGGCCTTAGAACGCATTTTGGCGTCTAAGCCCTGGAAGGACTCAATCACCTGAGCCGATTGCAGAGGACGCAAAGCCCCGGAGCTAGAAGGCTCAACAGGGTTACGGCGCTCCACAGTGGACCGCGGCCGGACGGTCACAGAAGGCTGGTCGGAAGGTTGAACGTCAATAAGCCAAAGACGAAATCCAAAGCCTGCCCCAAGACTGACGAGGGGGGACCATCACCTTCAAGATACTCGTCATCCTCCGTAGCAGAGGAGACGTAGCCCAACTCGGGCTGACCAGCAGAAACCTCCTGTGAATACTGTGCAGTATCCAAGGGGCCAGGCGAGACATCTCGGCGACCGACCAAAGGAGGTTGTGCCTCAGGAGGCACAGGGAGGCCAACTTGAGGGTTGCCAGAAAGCAACCGGGTGAGCGCCAAAACGGCCTGGCGCAGGTCACCCTGAGAATCCGTCGCAGCAGAATCGCCCGACGGAGTGTCCTCCCAATGGACCCTTCTGGTAGAAGAACCCAAATCCTCAGAAGAGACCGACGGCGAACGTCGATCGGCAGACAGAATAGGAGCACGGTGAGAAGACACCGGAGGATAGTCCCGATTGTGACGCCCAGGAGCCATCACTGGCCTCTGCGAAACAGAAGGCCCTGCCTGCAAATCCTCGAAAGGGACCGACGGCGCACGTCGATCGGTAGCTGGACCTAGGACACGGTGAGAAGACACCGGAGGATTGTCCCAAGAATGACAGGAACCTGTCATTGGCCTCTGCGCAGCAGACGGCCCCAACTGCCTATCCTCTGAGACTGACGGCAAGCATCGATCGACACCCAGACTCGGAACACAGTGAGGAATCACCGGAGGAAGGTTCCGAGAGTGACAGCTAACCGGGGCTGTCACTGACCGCTGCCGAACAGCAGGCCCTGGATGCCAACGTCCCAACACCATCCCGCTAGCCGGCACACTAGCAGGCGAAGGTGGAACAATAAACGATTCACTCGAGGGACGAGGAATCGCTGCCGAAGCGACCGGCCGGCTCAACCGACTAGGAGCAAACCTAGCCAGATGAGACGGAGCAGACAGCAAACCCGCACAGCCCCGCCGCGAGGCTGGGGGAGGCTGAGAACACACAGACACACCAGCAGATACAGCCTCGGTCCCCCGAGACTGTAGACCATCCCCAGAGGAGATGGAAGAGCCACCATCAGACAGAATAGGATCTGGAGTAGCAACCTCCTCAACAACGGTCGACGGTGTAGGAGGCAGATCGGAGAGGGTTACCGAGCTGACCTCGGAAAAGCTCTCAACGAAAACAGACGCCTCAATAGTGACATCCGAAGACAAAGAGACCGCGGTCTCCTCGTCAGGTATCACTGAACTAACACCGCCAACAGTTGCAGAGGAACTCGCCACAGAAGTCAGATCCGAATCCTGTGTGACAGAGTCACCACGTGCACCAGCAGAAATGTCTGCTACGGCACGGCTACCCTTACCCCGAGAACGAGGGGTTCTAGCTCTGGAAAGAACCACCTTGTTCACAGAAGCCCAAAATTTAGAGGACCAAACCCCACAGATACCACATGATTGGGCCTGAGTGCAATTGTTGCAAGTGACACATGTGGTATGGGAATCGTCCACATGTTTCACCTGCAAACAAGAGGTACAAGGAATAGTCTTAGGCATGATATCAATACAATAATCAAGCTTCCCGCCGACGGAAAACAGTACGAAGGTCGTGTTCACACGTGGGGGAAAGGCAAGATAAAGTGTGAAAAGAACAGCAATAAAAATACAAATTAACATTAAATGATAATAATAATTTGGTAGCTTGAAAAAGGATACAATCCAGTAGCACACTAAAGCTGATTAATAAGTTGTTCACGAAGAATTCATAGCATAAAAAGCACGAGTCACAAAAATTTCCGACCATGAACAATGGCGGAAAATAAAGGAATTGACGTCACGGTTGTTGCGCATGCGCTCGGTAAACGCAAGAGGTGTGCAGAGAGAGTACCTGTAATTTCGAGCGCTGGTCTCGCTCGACCCTTTTTTCGATCTTTTTCGTGCTTTTGCACTCTAGTACTTTTCCAACTCGTTTGGAAAAGATTCTAAAAGCTTGAGTTAGTTCCGAAGTAGGGCTTGCACTTATGTTACAGCCAATTGTAAAGGAATTGTAAACAATTGTGAGTAGGTTGAAAAGAAATGAAAACACACATCTCAGAATCTCTCACATCATTTGTTTTTGCAAACACTCACACATACCAGTGTTCAATGTGAGTAGATAATCAGCATACAAGGTGCATGTGTGTATTTAAAGTTACGAAAACAATAAACAAAAATCAAAGTAATAATTTACTAATCAAGGAGAAAGTGTTTGTCTTGTCTTTAAAATTAATAAAGCCTCTGTTTATGTAAACTGTGAGTAAGGAAAGAGTATATATAGAGCCCTCAACACACTGTAAAATCAGTATTCCTAGAAATGGATGCTTTGCAACTTGGTGAGTATGTACTCTCCCCGAGAGGTGGGAAGCTAGTGTTACTTGACAGTTATAGATATAGACTAAATGTTAGTAGAAAAAACTTGTGTGCATTGGAAGTGTGTTGATCCAGGGTGTAATGGTAAATGCACAAAAGTAGAAGATTATGTCATAAATGTAAAGTTACATAACCATCCCCTCTCCACCCCCACACACACAATAGAGAGCCCAAATATTAACCCAGGGACCCAATCTGAACAAACTTGAATCAGAACCACCCCCCACCCCCAGAGATATTGTGTACCAAATATAAAAAGAGTCTAATACAAGGTTCTGGAGAAGAAAATTTTTAAGGAAATTCCTTCATATTACACTAAGTTAAAATTCTGGCTCCCATTGCAAGTCTAAATACTAACCCAGGGCCATGATTGAACAAACTTGAAACTGACCCCATGACCCCCCACCACCCAGAGATGTAGTATACCAAATATAAAACCATTCTGACTGGTGGATCTGAAGAAGAAGATTTTTAAAGAAATTCCCTTATATTGCATTAAGTTAAAATTCTGGCTCCTATAGGGAGCCCAAATATTAACCCAGGGACTCCATTTGAACAAACTTGAATCCAAACTCTAGAAATGTTGTATACCAAATATGAAAGGATTCTAACTGGTGGATCTGAAGAAGATTTTTAAAGAAAATTCCTCAAAATGCATGAAGTTAAAATAAGGTTCCTATAGGGAACCCAAATATTAATCCAGGGACCCGATTTTAACAAACTGAAAAGTTTAACCATAACCAACCTAGAGATAGATGTTGTATTACCAAATATGAAAGGATTCTGACTGGCCAATCTGAAGAAGATTTTTAAAGAGATTCCCTCATATTGAACCAAATTAAAATTTGGGCTCCTATAGAGAATCCAAATATGAACCCAGGGACCCGATTTGAACAAACCTGAATCTGACCCTACTCCCCCCCCCCCCCCCCCCCCCCCCCCCCTAGAGATGTTGTATACCAAATATGAAAGCATTCTGACCACAGGATCTGAGGAAGAAGATTTTTAAAGAAATTTCCTCATATTGCTTTAAGTTACAGGGAGCCCGATTATTAACCCAAGGAATCAATATGAACAAACTTGAATCTGATCCCCTAAGAGATGTTATATACCAAATATCAAAAGATTCTAATTGATGGTTCTGGAGAAGAAGATTTTTTTTAATTTTGAAAAATAATTTGTGGGTGCTATCAGAGTAGTGCACCTTGTGGTGCCCCCTGTGAGCATGGCAACTTTAATTCACATATGATAAGGAACATGCAGATCAAATTTGGTTCCATTTGGCCCTGTGGTTTATGAGAAGTCTATAATGTAAAGTTCATGCCTGCCAGATGACGGATGATGGACAGACGACTGTCAAAAAGTGATCACTTAAGCTCCCTCTGACTTTCAGTCAGGTGAGCTAAAAAGAGTTGACTTTTGTTTCGGTTTCGTTTTTTTTTAATGAAAAATATTCAAGTATTAAACACTATAAACAGTTGGGGGTTTTTCCCAAATATTAGTTTTAATGGATGTTCAAAGTGCAAGTACCTTTCCCTCTCTCTAAATTATGAGATTATACACAGTGCAGTACAGTGAGCCATTAATCAAGAAGATAATGAAGATTGTAATCAGAGTCCTGGATATACAGTTGAATAGCAATGGCAGCCACTCCCTCCAGCCCCTGCCCCTCTCTCCCTCCCCCCCCCCCAACCAAGAGGAAAATACTACGGTAGCAATGCACACCACAGGGAAAAAAATTGTTGAGGGTGTTATGTTGTAAAATGTCAGGCAAAAAAATAAATAATGCCACGTTTGGGGTAACCCGACCGAATTGAAGCAAGAGCACTGGTAGGCGTGGCTAAATACGCCTGTTAGCCATTTTGAATTATACCAACTTTGGTTGAGATCAAATGATCCAAACTGGAGTTATTGGTTGGAAACCAAAAAATGTTCAGAGACAGTCAAATTCTAAGTCAAAAAAGGTGCGTAACCCATGTAAAAATAATTGCACGGAACCCATATTCGAACTTGGTCGGTATTACCAACTGGGTAATACACAAACCAACTTTGGTTGAGATTAAATTATCCTAACAGGAGTTACTGGTCTGGAAACCATAAATGTTAATAGACCTCCAAATTCGAAGTCGAAAAAGGACCATAACTCATGTAAAAATGATTGGACCGAACCCGTAATCAAAGTTTGTCTAATTGGCCGTCAGCGGCCATTTTGAAATTTCAGACCACACCCAAAAACACTCGTTCTTGACCCAAGGTGATAACAAAGGTACCCAAGAAGTTTCATAAAGATCAGCTCATAAATACAGCTTCTTCCCCGAGCTGTATTGACATGAGCACTAACTGTGTATAAGTAGCACTGAATAAATCAAAATTCATCTAATTTGCATAATTTATGCACAAGAAAAAAAAACGTATTATATGTGATGTATTCCATGTTACTAAACATTCATACAAAAATTTATTCAAATCAGAACTTTCATACAGAAGTTCAGTACAAAAAACTGATTGCCCTAATTCAGTACAAAATGGCTGCTGGTGGCCATCTTGAATATCGGACTGCACCCAAAAATACTCGTTCTCGTCCCACGGTGATAACAAAGGTACCCAAGAAATTTTGTAAAGATCTGTTCATAAATACGGCCTCTAGCCCAAGTCGTATTGAATTGTTGATGGACAGACAGACAACAGGCCAAGACATAACCTCAAATTTGACTATGTCAAAGTTGAGCTAAAAATTATGCCAACTGTAAAAATTTATCAAGTAAAAGTCACTCATTTAGTTCATTCTAACCCTAATTTTCATCCAACTTCAACTGGGAATTTGAAACCTATTTTGAAGTTCAAGCTTTCAAAATTACATGTAGAAATAAATATATTGGACAGTTTTAATGTGGCGCAAGTGGTAACTTCCAGTTCAGCAAAAGAAACCACATTTGATAAACTGATCATTTTACAAATGCAGTGTTTCAGGTCATGTCACTCAAAAACATAAATGAATATCGTGTTGAGTTTCGTGTATCGATACTGAAAGCCCCAAATCTTGGCCTACTGTCTTGAAAATGTTATTGGTACAAGTATAGTGTACAACAGTTTTTTTTAAAGTGCGATTGCGCCGTAGGTGCACAAGTTCATATGCCAGAGGCGTCTGAACTCGAGAGTTCTTTATATTATAAACACTTTTTTTTATTCACCGGAAGGAACAGCTGAGAAGAGACTTTACGAGAACGGCTCTTATTCGAGGAATCTTCCCAAGAACAAAAAAGGACAATATAATTGTTTTCAAAGGAACATTCGGATACCAATTGTGTAAAGTGAGTGAACCATCAGTTGAGGGAAGTAACAGGGGAGGGGGCGTGGGCTGTTATTGATATATTCTCCCATAATACACCGGCAGTCAGACTAATTTACAATTTACTACATCACGTGACGTTCCTAACAACACGCAACACCCCTAGCAACAGGCGATCTATTAGACCGATTTTGACCAAAATTGATATATGGACCCATAATGCAATAGGGGTCCAAACCAAGGAGTCGGTAATGATGTCAGTTTGTTTCCCTAGCAACGAATGTGCCTCCCTAGCAACGGGCGGCCTATTGGGCCAATTCCGACCAAATATGATATATGGATCCACAATGCATTAGAGATGCAAACCAAAGAATCGAAAATGGTGTCAATTGGTTTCCCTAACAACCAACATGCCTCCCTAGCAATGGCGACCTACTGGGCCAATTTTGACTAAATTTCACTCATGGACCCATAATGCATCAGGGATTCAATCCATGGAATCGGTAATGATGTCAGTTTGTTTCCCTAGCAACCAGCGTGCCTCTCTAGCAACGGACGAACTATTGGGCCAATGGGACCAGATTTGATATATGAACCCATAATGCACCAGGAATCCAAACCAAGGAGTCGAAAATTATGTCAGTTGGTTTCCTAGCAACCAACGTGCCTCCCTAGCAACGGGCAGCCTCTTGGGCCAATTTCGACCAAATTTGATATATGGATCCACAATGCACTAGGGATGCAAACCAAAGAATCGAAAATGGTGTCAGTTCGTTTCCCTAACAACCAATGTGTGTAGCAACAGGCGACCTACTGGACCAATTTTGACTAAATTTTACTCGTAGACCCATAATGCACCAGGGATTCAATCCAAGGAGTCGGTAATGATGTCAGTTTGTTTCCCTAGCAACCAACATGCCTCTCTAGCAACGGGCGACCTATTGGGTCAACTGGACCAAATTTGATATATGAACCCATAATGCACTAGGACTCCAAACCAAGGAGTCGAAATTTATGTCAGTTGGTTTCCTAGCAACCAACGTGCCTCCCTAGCAACAGGCTACATCTTGGACCAATTTCGACCACATTTGATATATGGATCCACAATGCACTAGGGATCCAAACAAAAAAATTGAAAATGGTGTCAGTTGGTTTCCCTAACAACAGGCAATCTACTGGGCCAATTTTGACTAAATTTGATTATATGGACCCTTAGTGCACCAGGGATTCAAACCAAGGAGTCGGTAATGATGTCAGTTTGTTTCCCTACCAACCAACGTGCCACCCTAGCAACAGGCGACCTATTGAGCAAGTTTTGACCAAATGTGATATTTGAGCCCATAATGCACAGGAATCCAAACAAGGAGTCGAAAATAATGCAAGTTTGTTTCCCTAGCAACCAACGTGACTCCCTAGCAACGAGCAGCCTCTTGGGCCAATTTCGACCAAATTTGATATATGGAACCACAATGCACTAAGGATCCAAACCAAATAATCGAAAATGGTGTCAGTTGGTTTCCCTAACAACCAACGTGCCTCCCTAGCAACGTGCGACCTACTGGGCCAATTTTGATTAAATTTGATATGTAGAGCCATAATGCATCAGGGATTCAAACCAAGGAGTAGCTAATGATGTCAGTTTGTTTCCCTAGCAACCAACGTGCCTCGCTAGCAACGGGCGATCTATTGGGTCAATTTCGACCAAATTCAATCTATGGACCCACACTGCACTAGGGATCTAAACCATGGAGTCGAAAACGGGGTGAATGTTGACCAAATTTGAAATATTGATATATGAATCCATAATGCACTAGATAAATAAACCAATGAGTTGGCAATGGCTTTTGGTTTCCTTGGCAACCAACATGCCTCCCTTCACCCAGGTGGTCTATTGGGCCAATTCTGGCCAAGTCTGATATATGGGCCCATTATACACTTAGGATCTAAAATGAGTATGTAGTGATGTCAGTTGGTGTCCATAGCAACCAACGTGCCTCCCTTGGGATGGGCTATCTATTAGGACAATTTTGCCTAAATTCAATATATGTACCTATAGTACATCAGGAATCTAAACCAAGGAGTCAGTAATGATGTTAGTTGGTTACCTTAGCAACCAACGTGCCTCCCTAGTAACGAGCGATACATTGTGCCAAACTAATTTATGTGGCGGCATGTTAGTGACTGTTTTGAGACATGTTTTTCGAAAATCATCTGACATCGTCATATTTTGGAAAGACGATTGTCAGATCGTATCCGATCATCAGTAATGCTTAAAAACAAGAGACCCCAAGGGGCCTGAGGGCGGTCACCTGACATGGTAGCCTAAATATCAACCCAGAGAATTGATTTCAACAAGTTGCATCTGCTCCTCCTAAGAAAAGCTTATACCAAATATCCAAAGATTCTGACCAGTGGATCTAAAAAAAAGAAGATTTTTAAAGAATATTCCTCATATTGAACTAAGTTATAATTCGGGCTCCCACAGGGACTTGGCTTTAACAAACTTGAATCTCACCCCACTAAGGATGCTGCACACCAAATATCAAAACATTCCAACTGCTGGATCTGAAGAAGATTTTTAAAGAAAATTCCTCATTTTGAACTAAGTTACAATTCAAGCTCCCACAGTGAGTCCAAATATGGACCTAGGGACTTGGCTTGAACAAACTTGAATCTCACCCCCCTAAGCATAGTGCATACCCAATATCAAAAGATTCTGCCTGCTGGATCTTGAGAAGAAGATTTTCTAAGAAATTTGCCTGAAATGCACTAAGTTCGAATTCGAGCTTCTATAGTGAGCCCAAATATGAATCTAGGGAGCCGATTTGAACAAACTTCAATCAGATCCACCCCACAATGTTGCATACCAAATATCAAAAGATTCTGCCTGCTGAATCTGGAGAAGAAGATTTTTTAAGAAATTTGCCTGAAATGCACTAAGTTCGAAATCGGGTTCCTATACTGAGCCCAAATATGAACTCAGGGGGTCGATTTGAACAAACTTGAATCAGATCCATCCTTCAATGTTGCATACCAAATATCAAAAGATTCTGCCTGCTGGATCTGGAGAAGATTTTTTAATGATTTTTCCCATTGCCTACAGTGTTAAAAAGTGCTGACTCAGCACTTTTTCAAAGTCCTGAAAAAAGTTCCTTGTGATCAAACCGATAGGGATTTTTTTTAACCATTCTATTCTACTGGATAAAAGTAAGCTTTATACAAAATAAGAATTCTCTGTGCCTTGTAGTTTTGGAGATATGACAGTTTTAAGGTTTTTCCTATTTTTCGCTCCCAAGGTTCCCACGGGCAATGAGAAAAAAATGTTTGCATCAATTAACTACTTATGGCCCATTATCATCTCATATCAAATTTGGTTCAAATCGACCTCACTGTAAAATTTTTGCCCATCCCATAACGAAGGCAAATAATGCCCGACAAACTTCTCTTGAACAAACTTGATTATAAACCTCAAAAGGACTCTGTATACCACATATCAAGTCTCTGCTACTGGTGGTTCATAAGAAGATTTTCAAAAAATTTGGCCATTTTTTTCCCCACCCTTCTGCTCAATATGAGCCAAAACCTAATTTGCATAAAAATCAAAATGCCCCTATATAACCATTACTTACATGAAATTTAATTAAAATGTGGCCAGTGGTTTAGGAGAAAGAGGCTCAAACACCACCTTCACGGAGGACGATGGACGGACGACGGATGAAGAGTGATAAGAAAAGCTCACCCTGACTTTCAGTCAGGTGAGCTAAAAATAAATAAGAGGCAATTCATCTCAGACAAGCCACCCTGGCATGGGTCAAAGAACTTCAGTAGTAGGTCTCTCTCAGACCAGCTGTACAAACTAAACATTTAACCGAAAAGTAATGAAATGAAAAACAACTATTTCTTGTGGACAGTTGAAGATATCCAGGTGGGAACAATATATTTTGGGCAGGGCTTCTTGGTGGTGGGATTCAACTGGTGTCTGAACAGCATAGACATGTTGTACATCGGGGTAAGGGTTGTGTTGCTTGGAACATGAATGGGTGTATATCTGCAATTCAGTTGGTGGAGGCGGGTTCCAATGGTTACCTGGGTGTCTGATGCTACATTTCCATTGTGGCTTAATATGAAGAGAGATTGTTTTGGGGCCATCTGTGGCTAGGGATGTCTTGGATGCCCAAGAGCAGGGCTGGGATATCAGACAAGTTGGTTTGCGGCACCTTTCATGTTTGGGAAAAATTTTTTTTTTTTTTTTTTTTTTTGATTTAGGTCATTTGAATACTTCGTTAAACAGATTTTATAAATTGGGGGTGGGTCCCCAAATGTATTTGAGGAAAAACTGTCCGGGAGGGGTGGGGGTCCAAGACATGACTGGCAAAAATTTGCATTCCGGGGGTGGTGGGTCCCAAAAATTGAAAATGTAAAAATTTCCACCTTGGATCCGTAATTTTTTGCCTGACCCCCAACCCTCCCCCTCTGTGATTTCTACCAATTCTATTTTTGATGAAGTGACAGCATTCAAGATTGCACAGTGGAATAACCGTGCTTATCCCAACAGTCGGTTGTCTCACGTACAGGTAGGTTGGTGTTTTAAATAACTGACACCTAGTTGTATTTCGGTTAACCTCCCAACACTACTTGGCTATTGATGTTCTATCGTTTCATAGTTTAAAGAATGGTCTATATAAGTGACAAAGAAAACCTACACCTACACTTCCAAATGAACTGTCAGAAGTTGACCTGCAACATAGATGGTCAACAACAATGGATGGAGAAAACTTTTTGTGTATAAAAGACGGTGGTGATGACAAAATTTTGTGCTTTGTGACGAATGACTGTCTTGAAATTATGCAACAATTATCTGAACTGTATATGGATGGAACTTTCTATTCTTGCCCACCTTTATGGGACCAAGTGTACATTACTCATGGACTCACTGGGACTAAAATGTCTCAGTTAGCATTCCGTTTTCTTCCTAACAGTCAGCGTGACACATATGTACATTTATTTACAAACCTTAAGTCTGTAGTGTTACAAGTGACTGGCCATGAATTGAACTTCGCAGCAATCAGGGCAACTGAAGAGAGCTTTCGTCTCCGAGCGTTGGAAGGAGAGAAGTGTGGGAAAAGGGGGGCAGTTAGGAGTACAGGGGTAACCAAGGCCTTCTCATCCGAGAACCGCGACAAACCAGCGGCCAGCCAAACTGTTATTATATTACTGAAGAGAGCTTTTCCAAACTGTGACACATGTGGGTGTTTTTTCCATTCCAATTTAATGACTATGTTGTGCAAAACTAGGTTGATGATGATGCACACTTTCCTCCAATCATTTGACATCATCACATCACAACAATATAAGACCACAAATTAACAACCATCTTGAGGGATGGCATTGTCACTTAAACAAGACTGTTCAACTTGCTCACCTCAACACATTTACATGTGTGAGTGTTCTCCAAAAGCTGGAAAAGGCGCAGAGAAACAAACTTAGTCAGTATATGAATGGGCCACGCACCCCTCCTCGGAAGGAAGTTTATCGTGAACTTGATCAAAGGCTTCAAAGACTTAGACGTAAGGATCAGTTAGCTGCTGGTCAAAAAACTCCTATACAGTTTCTCAATTCAGCAGCCCATTTAGTGAAACCTTGGGAAGATACTGAGATTTACATTCACAATGTTTTCTCTATAATTCACAGTTAAGCGTATAATAAATACCCCATATTTAACTTTCCTGTTCTTAATAGTACACATATTCAAACTTGACTGTGTGTTGTGTTTGATGAAAAGGATAATGTTCAATGTTTATGAGAGGATTATGAAATACGACGAGAATTGTGATAATTGAGAATACTAGTATGTTAATTTCTGTTCCCTGTATGCTGTTTTCAAAAAAAATAATTTGAGGTGTAGACTGTACTAAAGAACTGAGGGGTGGGTTAATGTGTCCCTTACAGTTTATGCATGTCAACCAAAGTTACCAAGTTACAATTATTCCAAAACGAGTCGTCCTATCAAGTTACAATGAAATCGCTTTCATAAATACGACCTGTGGACTGTGCTAAAGGTTTTTGGGCTTCGGGCCTGTGTAGCTGTCATGGTTGACCCATCACAACCAAAATGGGACGTCCTCCTCTAAACATTATTGAGTCATCCTATAAAGTTACAATGAAATCCCTTCATAAATATGACCTGTAATCTGTGCTGAAGGTTTTGGGGTTGTGGGCCCCTTACTTAGTGTAGCTCCCTACAAAGCTTTGCGATTCAGTTTGATTTCAAATCCTAAATTGCTATTCAGTTTGATTCCAAATCAACTGCCCAACTTGTTTTCCTTTGAATCTTTTCACATGAATATAGGGGATGTTCTCATCTAGACATTATCTGGAGTCAACCTACCAAGTTACAATGAAATCCCTTCATAAATATGACCTGTAGACTATGCTAAAGGTTTTTGGGCTTCAGGCCTCTGTAGCCGTCACAGTTGACTGATCGCGACCAAAAGGGGACGTTCTCATCTAGACATTATATGGAGTCATTTCCTAAATCCCTCCCTAAATAGGACCTGTAGATTGTGCTAAAGTTTTTGGGGTTTTAAGCTTGGGCAGCCATCACGGTTGACACATCATGACCAAATGGGGAAGTTTTCATCTAGACATCATGCAGAGTCATCGTACCAAATTACAATGAAATCCCTCCATATTAAATATGACCTGTAGACTGTGCTCAAGGTTTTTGGGTTTCAGGCTTGGGCAGCCATTACAGTTAACAGATCATGACTAAAAGGGGACGTTATCTAGACGTGACCTCAAACCTGCGTATGAAATTTCATGACGATCGGACAAGAGCTACGGGGTGTAGCCTGTGCTTAAAAAAAATGTGAACACACTCAAAATTGAATCACACATCAAATTGAATCGGCATTGCAGAATGAAGTGATAGTGTACCGAACATTATAGTAAAAAAAAACTGTCAAATCGTGTTTGCTATTTCTGTCCATCTGCGAGGTAACTGAATGAAATTTGCAAATATTTGTTGACATTTTTGTGCTGACAACATCTTGTAATTTATATTTTGTAGTTGGAGTATGACTCTATCTGTCCTGCATTATGCTCACCCGAGTGGAATTTTCTTCCCAAGAATGAATTGTCCCTTTGCAGAGGGAATGTAACATTGAAGTTTGGCTAAACCAAACTAAGAGTAAGATCTCCAAGCACTTGACTGGATTGAGATCTGAGAGCAGGGTTCCTCTAGGCAGGAAATGATGAAATTCAAGGCTATTCAAGGTCATTTTGCGATCTATTTCAGCATTTTTTAAGGCCCTACAACAGCCAAATTCAATGATTTTCAAGACCCTGCCTTCACAAGTCCTAACCAGGACCTCTGGTCATTACCCCATCCTCCCACTTCCATACAAGGTTAGTGCGAGGATGGGATAATGACCAGAGGTCCTAGTTAGGACTACACATATGCCTTGAAGAACTCTGGCATATAAAACTATATAGTGCTCAGTCAGCATTATCATTTCATGAATATTCAAGGCTTTTCAAGGCCCCCAGACACTCTGTCCAGGATTTCAAGGCCTTGGATGACCCTTAGTTAAATTCAAGGTAGTTCCTTGAATCCTAGGAACCACAGGAATCCAGTGATAGATAGGGCATTAACAAGCTCACTCCACTCTTTCAAAAACCAAAAGACACGAAAATTACTAGTAGTGGGCACTGCACAGGACTAGCTTCTTGCAACATCATAGTTCAGAAACTGACTTTATTTATTTAATGATTGGGGTTTAATGACACTTTTGACAGCAAGGGTAACCTTGTGTGGACAGTTTTATGGGTGGAGGAAGCCGGAGTACCCGGAGAGAACCACCAAGCAATGGCGAGCAACTGTCAGACTCCCAAATGTACATTCATAAAGTAAAATTGCACTTAACAGTGATACAACTAGAGACACTGGAATTAACATGGGTGGTGGCATCGGTGCAGAATCTGTTTATGTTAATATTGTTGAACAAATACATTTGTGTCTTTATTTTCAGCATTATTTATGTACAATTTCCATCTCATCTATACATTCTGTGAGATAACGCAGATGACCGACCCCAAGCTATATTCATGTGAAAAGATTCAAAGAAAAACAAGTTGGGCAGTTGATTTGGAATCAAACTGAATGGCAATTTAGGATCTGAAATCAAACCAAATCGCAAAGCTTTGCAGGGAGCTACACTAAGTGCCACCCCAACCTAGGTCGGGGGGGGGGGGGGGGGGGGGGGGGGAGGAGAGATAAAAAAGAAAGAAATCTCACTTTTTTGCTTCTTCAAGGTGGCATAAATACTGGTATGCAATGTTTTCTTTCCTCTTTTCATCCATCTCATCAGCTGTCAACCTGTGATCATCCATTGCTGAAAAGATTACATAAAATGTGATATTAGTCATCAAAGTTCAGGCAAAAATCATACCAATGAACAAAGTTGAAGAGCACAATTAATCAAGATAACAAGATCATTGGATAACAAAATTTATCACACACCCATTAATGTAAAACACCGGATTTCCACTGTTCTGCCTGTATGATAAAAATAAAGTTGTATCGCACATGTGGTGATACAAAACATGTTCAATTTCGTTTCCAATGTAAACAGAGAAGGAACCCACCTAAATAAACCACGTCATCATTGGTTGAATGCACTGAGTCGAGATCGCTTGGAAATTCCAAGTTCCTTATTTAGATTTGTTTACCTGGGATAACTGGAGGTGTGACTGTCCCAGATGGGCCTGTCCATACCACCCGCCACCATGATTACTCTAAGACGAACAGTGGTACAACTCTGGTAAAAAAAAGTCTGATGAAACTATGATCACAGGTGCACAGGTTCCAATGGTAGTGAACATCCTTACCAAGTTTCAAAAGAATTGACCCATAATCATCTGAGAAAATCTTCGGACAAAATTCAGGCATTCTAAGAAGTAAAGGGGCATAACACTGTCAAGAAAAGTCAAACGAAACTATAATCGCAGATGCACAGGTTCTCATGGTAGTCAACATGCAAACCAAGTTTCAACGAAATCGACCCATAAACATTTGAGAAAATCTCCAGACAAAATTCAGGCTTTCTATGATGAAAAGGGGCATAACTCTGGGAAAAAAGTCCAATCAACACTATAATCGCAGGTGCACAGGTTTCCATGGTAATGAACAACCAATCTTACCAAGTTTCCAGGAAATCAACCCATAATTGGTGATGAGCCGATTATTGGCACGGGTTATCGGTATTGGCCGATAAATGGCATATTGGCCGGGTATCAGTATCGCCAGAAAATACCAGTTCTGTGGATATTGGCAGCCGATATGTCATTTTTTCCAAATCAAGTTCTCAGGCAAATCGCTGATAATCTCAACTAAATAGTACTAGTTACTCAGATTAGGGCTTTTTAGAAAACGTATTTTTGGGGTATCACCTAAAATAAGCCCACCCCATATTTCTCTGAATTCAAGTTTTGACTACCCGTACCGGTGAAGCATTCTTCAACACACAGGTCATCACGAAAATGTGCACGAAAATTTCAATAGTTCAATCAAAATAAAATTATGTGAATGTGTTTTGGAGTTGTTTTTTTGTCAATTTAATCTTTTCACATTTTCAGCTAAAAAAATAAAATTCCCAAACTACATACTTTTGTGTTATTTATTATTGTCAGCCCTCGTGTTTATCACCTTTATGTTGAAGACAAATGGGAAATTCCCAGTTCTTAAATTATTAATGACAGCGTGTTCAGTGACCCAAATTGTTCATTTTATTACTTAATGAGTTGAGAAATTACCTGATGTGATCTCTGCAAAAATTGATACTCCAAAATAAATATGAATTAATACCCTGAGTTGTAATATCCAGTTTGATCCATGAAAGGCTGTTTTGAAAACAAAACAAGGGAAAGCCAAAGCCATATTGTATACAACAAAGGGGACACATTATGTACATCAGGGCGGTCAGTTTAAATATCGATTTTTTATTTATGAAACATGCCATGTTTTTATCAATGCATTGCAGAATTCAGTAACCCCCTCCCTCCACTTTTACAGGCAGAAGATCACGGACTAGTGACAATGATTCATGACTTTTTTTTTGGTAAATGCAGTACCACTATGGCATTACCACTACAGGTGCTGGTCAAAACGTCCCTAAACCAAAACGTCCCCAAGAGTTGGTCAAAACGTCCCCAACAATTGGTCAAAACGTCCCCAAGAGTTGGTCAAAACATCCCCAACAATTGGTCAATTCACTACCAGTGAAAATACAAATATGTTGCATGATACCACAAGGAAATTTGCTCCGGATTTTCCATCACTGATGCTTGTTGAAAGAATCAATGATGAAAAAATGTGAGGAAATTCTTTGTGACAATCTTGCAACGTATTGGCCTGTACAGATAGGCCTGTCTGCCCTCCCCCCCACCCCCCACCAATTTTTTTCTTCTCTGTCAATAACAGCCAGGTTCAGTGTCGATAAGTCAATAACTGGGAAATGGATAGTGCAGATAGTTATCCGGTGCCAACAATGTTGGCTGCGAACTGCCCCCTGTTAATCTTGCACTTGGAGAAAGTGAACGCAACAGAATTCACCAAGAAGCGGTCCACCAATTCATGTACATGTAAATGATCACACGTGAATGGATTATTTCGTTTGTTTTTTTTCACAATGGATGGGAGTTTTGAATACTGAGGGCACCTTCTCTTGCATGAGTAATACAAAACACAGTTCAAATACTTTTTCAATAAACACAATTCAAAATGGAAATGTAATGACTGAACGAACATGTTTCAGGTTAAAACAAATTGACCATGTGCGTTTTTGATCTCATTTGTTAACATTGATGTTTTGTTGATATTTCGTGCTGATTTTGTTGGTGTTTTTCTACAAAAATGTATTTTTGAATGATTGACGATTCCGATGAAAAAAATGAACAAGAGGCCCCAAGGGGCCAGAGGGCGCCCACCTGACATGGTAGCCTAAATATCAACCCAGAGAATTGATTTCAACAAGTTGCATCTGCTCCTCCTAAGAAAAGCTTATACCAAATATCCAAAGATTCTGACCAGTGGATCTAAAAAAAAAAGAAGATTTTTAAAGAATATTCCTCATATTGAACCAAGTTATAATTTGGGCTCCCACAGGGAGCCCATATATGAACCCAGGGACTTGCCTATAACAAACTTGAATCTCACCCCCCTAAGGATGCTGCACACCAAATATCAAAACATTCCGACTGCTGGATCTGAAGAAGAAGATTTTTAAAGAAAATTCCTCATTTTGAACTAAGTTACAATTCAAGCCCCCACGGTGAGTCCAAATATGGACCTAGGGACATGGCTTTAACAAACTTGAATCTCACCCCCTTAAGGATGCTGCATATCAAATATCAAAACATTCCAACTGCTGGATCTGAAGAAGATTTTTAAAGAAAATTCCTCATTTTGAACCAAGTTATAATTCCGGCTACCACAGCAAGCCCAAATATGAACCCAGGGACTTGGCTTGAACAAACTTGAATCTCAGCCCCCTGAGCATGGTGCATACCCAACATCAAAAGATTCTGCCTGCTGAATCTTGAGAAGAAGATTTTCAAAGAAATTTGCCTGAAATGCACTAAGTTCGAATTCGAGCTTCTATACTGAGCCCAAATATATACCCAGGGGGCCGATTTCAACAAACTTGTATCAGATCCACCCCACAATGTTGCATACCAAAGATCAAAAGATTTGGCCTGCTGGATCTGAAGAAGAAGATTTTTGAAGAAATTTGCCTGAAATGCACTAAGTTCAAATTCGGGCTTCTATAGTGAGCCCAAATATGAATCCAGGGGGCTGATTTGAACAAACTTGAATCAGATCAACCCCACAATGTTGCATACCAAATATCGAAAGATTCTGCCTTCTGGATCTGGAGAAGAAGATTTTTTAAGAAATTTGCCTGAAATGCACTAAGTTCGAATTCAAGCTTCTATACTGAGCCCAAATATAAACCCAGGGGGCCGATTTGAACAAACTTGAATCAGATCCACCCCACAATGTTGCATACCAAATATCAAAAGATTCTGCCTGCTGGATCTGGAGAAGAAGATTTTTGAAGAAATTTGCCTGAAATGCACTAAGTTCGAATTCGAGCTTGTATACTGAGCCCAAATATAAACCCAGGGGGCCAATTTCAACACACGTGAATCAGATCCACCCCACAATGTTGCATACCAAATATCAAAAGATTCTGCCTGCTGGATCTGGAAAAGAAGATTTTTTAAGAAATTTGCCTGAAATGCACTAAGTTCGAATTCGAGCTTCTATACTAATCCCAAATATAAACCCAGGGAGCCGATTTGAACAAACTTCAATCAGATCCACCCCACAATGTTACATACCAAATATCAAAAGTTTCTGCCTGCTGGATCTGGAGAAGAAGATTTTTGAAGAAATTTGCCTGAAATGCACTAAGTTCGAAATCAGGCTAATATACTGAGCCCAAATATGAACCCAGGGGACCGATTTGAACAAACTTGAATCAGATCCACCCTACAATGTTGCATACCAAATATCAAAAGATTCTGCCTGCTGGATCTGGAGAAGAAGATTTTTTAATCTTTTTCCCCATTGCCTACAGTGTTAAAAAGTGCTGACTCAGCACTTTTTCAAAGTCCTGAAAAAAGTACCTTGTGATCAAACCGATAGGGATTTTTTTAACCATTCTATTCTACTGGATAAAAGTAAGCTTTATACAAAATAAGAATTCTCTGTGCCGTGTAGTTTTGGAGATATGGCAGTTTTAAGGTTTTTCCTATTTTTAGCTCCAGAGATTCCCACGGGGCAATGAGAAAAACTTTTTTTGCATCAATCAACTACTTATGACCCATTATCTTCTCATATCAAATTTGGTTCAAATCGACCTCACGGTTCTGAAAATAGAAATTTTAGGCATGGCCAAAATTTTAGCCCCTCCCACAACGAAGGCAAATAATGCCTGACAAACTTCTCTTGAACAAACTTGATTCTAAACCTCAAAAGGACTCTGTATATCACATATCAAGTCTCTGCTACTGGTGGTTCATTAGAAGATGATTTTCAAAGATTTTGGCCATTTTTTTCCCCACACCTCTGCTCAATATGAGCCAAAACCTATTTTGGATAAAAATCAAAATGCCCCTACATAACCACTACTTACATGAAATTTAATTAAAATGTGGCCAGTGGTTTAGCAGAAAGAGGCTCAAACACCACCTTCACGCAGGACAACGGACGAAGAGTGATAAGAAAAGCTCACCCTGACTTTCAGTCAGGTGAGCTAATAAAACAAACACATAAAACTTTATGTCAAGTTTTCATTTCACATTCAGTCTCATTTGTGGATAAGCCCACCCCCATTTTTTTCACGTGCCTGGGCTTACTGACGGGTCGGTTTGGAAATGATATTGAATTTGATACATCACAGATGTATGTTACGTTGAGATCCACCCGGGACGCGTGTCAGGTCACGCTGACTGCTGAACAACCCTATGTCTCGTTAGTCCTGTCTGAATGTCATTATATTTATACACAAGCTTGTGTTGCCACGAAAACTAATATCGGTATCTGTCCAATATTGAATTGAAATATCGGATATCGGCAATACCGATAACACCCATAATCACCTGAGAAAAGCTCCAGACAAAATTCTAGGCAATTCAGGCATTCTAAGACAAAAAGGGGCAGAACGCCCCCAAAAAGTCTGATCAAAACTATAATCACAGGTGCACAGGATCCCATGGCAGTAAACATCCATACCGAGTTTCAAGGAATCGACCTATAAACATGCGAGAAAATCTCAGGGCAAAATTCTAAGCCAGTTTTTTTCAAGTCGTAAAGGAGCATAATTCTGGCCAAAAGAGTCCGATCAAAACTATAATCGCAGGTGCCCAGGATCCCATGGTAGAAAACATCCATACCAAGTTTCAAAGGAATCGACCCACAAAAATCTGAGAAAATCTCTGGACAAAATTCAGACGTTCAAAGACAAAAAGGGGCATAACTCTGGCAATGACAGTGTCAATGACACTGTAGCTTAACTTGACTGTGTGTTGTATTTGATGAAAAGGATAATGTTCAATGTTTATGAAAGGATTATGAAATAAGACAAGAATTGTGATAATTGGGAATATGTTCATTTCTGGTCCCTGTATGCTATGTTTTTGATAAAAATAATATGAGGTGAACACTGTACTAAAGAACTGAGGGGTGGGTTAATATGACCTCACAGTTAATGTATGTGGCCCTAACAGTTAACGTATATTAACGAAAGTTACCAAGTTACAGTGAAATTATTCCAAAACGAGTCATCCTTTCAAGTTACATTGAAATCCCTTCATAAATATGGCCTGTAGACTGTGCTAAAGGTTTTCAGGCATCAGGCCCCTGTAGCTGTCAGTTTCCCAATTGCATCCAAAGGGGACATTCTCATCTAGACATTATATGAAGTCAACCTACCAAGTTACAATGAAATCCCTTCATAAATATGACCTGTAGACTGTGCTAAAGGTTTTGGGGCTTTGGGCTCGGGCAGCCATCATGGTTGAATGATCGCAACCAAAAGGGGACATTCTCATCTGGGCATCATCTGGAGTGATCCTATGAAGTTACAATGAAATTCCTTCATAAATATGATCTGTAGACTGCTCAAGGTTTTTGGGCTTCGGGCCCCTGAAGCCATCACAGTTGACCAATCACGACCAAAAGGGGATGTCATCATCTAGGCATTATATGGAGTCAAACTAACAAGTTACAATGAAATCCTTCCATAAATATGACCTATGGACTATGCTAAAGGTTTTGGGGTCTTGGGCTAAATAAAAATTGAAATTATAATAGTAAGTGCACAGTTTGCCATGTCAGTAAACATTCATACCAGGTTTCAAAGGAATCGACCCATAAACATTCGAGAAAATCTTCAAGTCGAAAAGGGCATAATTCTGGCAAAAATATTTTGACCATAACAATAATCGCAGGTGTACAGGTTCCCATGGTGGTGAACATTCATACCAAATTTCAAGCAGATTGGCCCATAAACGTCTGAGAAAATGTCCAAACAAAATTATGTCTACGTACAGACAGACAGAGCTAAAAAAGTAGAGACATGTACTGAAAAGAATTGAAATCCATTCAATTATTGTTCAAGTTATGCCATGAACAAAAGTTCAGACAGGTGGATTGGATGGACGGACAGACTAATGGATGGACGGAGCTCTGTGCTATATCCCTCCCTTGTGGGGGGATAAAAAGTAACAAAGTATGTGATAGAAGCCTAATTTGAAATTTAGAGAAACTAAGTTCGAAAACCACTTTGAAAAGGGTTAAATTAATGCCAATATTATTTGAAACAACTGTATACAGGTTCAGAAGACCTTGCCCCAAATGAAAAACAATGACGTAATACTGTGTTTGAAGAATGAACGATACAACCTTGAAGAGCAAAACTTTAATCCAAAACTTTAAGCTGGGAATACGAAGTAAAACTGACTCCCCAAAAACGGTTAAATATTTCCTAAAACCGATAAAAGTAATCATTGATGTAAATGCAATCATTAAGTTGTATTGACTATGCAAGAATTAAAATCACTGTAGAAAGGTTCAGTAGACAGCAGAAATTGTCCCAAATGTGAAACAGTGACATTGCACTAAACTGTTTGAAGAATTAAAGGTGCAACTTTGTAAACAAAAAAACTTTAACCAAAAACTTTAACCTGGAAGTTGTAAGTTAAATTGCCATACAAACTAGAGTGATGTCACGCATGCAGCCCGACTGTCCCAGCAATAGCAATGCTTAGACACAAAATAGTCGGAGCCATTTTGTTAACCATTTTTCTTACGAATCTGCCATATAGATGGGAACAAGCCTCATTGAAATTTACCTTATCACTTGAATTGCGGTGGAAACGAATGAGTTGTGATTTGATGATACCTTTAAATGTATGTTGAGGATGAAATGATTTTGTGTGCAACAATTGATGTGAATCAGTTGGTTTAAAATACACTTTATAATCTAAATGACCGGACGCCTGAAATTGCTTGCCTTTATACACGGTCACATCGAGAAAATCAACAGAATTTTCACTGATAGTAGCTTTCAATTTAATATTTGGATCGTGATTGTTCAAAATTTCTAAAAATTCATCAAAATCTTCTTTTGAATGTTCCCAAATAATAAAAATGTCATCTAAATACCTGAGATATACGAGAGGATGCTTTGCACATTTGCTTAAGGCAATTTCCTCCCATTCCGCTACATAAATGCTTGCAAAATTAGGACTGAATCTTTTGCCCATAGGACAACCCATTATTTGTAGAAAATATTCTCCATTGAATTGAAAGTCATTACCTTTTAAGCTCAGCTCTAAAAGATCCAAAATTTGTTCATCCGGGCGTTTCGCATCCGGATATTTTTCAAATGCATTTTTAACTGATTTAACACCTTTATCAATATCAATGTTTGTATACATACTGTCGATATCCAAAGTAGCCAGAATTGCATTTTTCGATATTTTCAATTTCGAAATTTTTGACAGGAAATCCTGAGTATTTTTTAGATAGCTCGGATGTCTATTTGCTATAGGTTTCAAATGATAATCAATTAATTCCGAGATCGCATAAGATTCCGAATTACAATCTGATACAATTGGCCTCCCGGGTGGAGTTAAGTCATCCGTCCATGAAGAACGGTCCTTGTGGATCTTTGGTAGGATATAAAATTGTCTTGTTTGAGCACTGAGCTTAGCTGTTAAATATTTCAGTTGTTTTTTGGTAATGTGACCTTCGTCAAGGAGAAATTTTAAGATCTTATTGAATTTTTCAATATTACTAGGCCAAATAAGTGAATCTATTTTCTTATAATGTTTAGTATTGCTGAGTTGTCTCATGGCTTCCTTTATATAATTATCCCGAGATAGAACAACTACCGACCCACCTCTGTCGGCTGGTTTAATTACTAATTTCTTATTTTTTCAAAGTTTCGTGAGGGCTCTCCATTCACCAGCTGTTAAATTGTCTTTATCAGAGAGTATGTTCATGCTGAACACCTTTTGGATGATTCGTTTGCTAGCCTCAATAATTTCGGGATCTACTTCACTATCTGGAGGTGACCAACCAGATGACTCTGTAAAAGGAAGTTTCCGACCGCTGAAGTTTCTAAAGCGGTCTGCTAATTTCATTTGCCTAAGAAAATTACAGTTGTATGATGGTAAATTTGTTTGGTTATCAGTTTTAGGTTTTGGTGCTGGTACAAAAGTTAAACCGCGATCTAAAAGAGATTTCTCTTGGGTTGTTAGGTCATTGGTGCCAGACAGGTTAACCACATTAGTTCCTAATCCCACATTTGTTAGGCGGCTGTTACCTTTGCCTTTACTTAGTTTAAATTTAGGTGGTTCAACCAGTGATTGTACATAATATTGGCGGTTCTCGTGGTCCAATGGATTAAATCCTGAGCAACATCCTGAGCAACATCAAACTTCGCGTCGTGAGTTTCAAAAAGAGGTTCTGCATGTAGTGACTGTTTGTAATTAAAAACCCAGACAAACACCACCAACTAGTTGGGATTGGTGGTGTTTGTCTGGGTTTTTAATCACAAACTGTAACCAAAACTGTAAAAAAAAGCATTTTTGACGAAAGAAAAAATCTGATGTTTCAGAAAAATAATTTGTACTGTTGGCTTCAACTTGTGTTAGATGAAGGATTAATGATGCAGTACATAAAGCAATGTTGGGCTATAGGAGTCAATTTTCTTTTTTGCCTGTAATAGCTCCCAATCCTTCAAAATGCATTTTTTGAATAACTGCATAAGTGACATGTGTGTGTGTGTGTGTGTGTGTGTGTGTGTGTGTGTGTGTGTGTGTGTGTGTGTGTGTGTGTGTGTGTGTGTGTGTGTGCGTGTCTGTGGGGGGGGGGGGGGTGGTGTGTTATAGTAGTCATATACACATATCAACTTTGGTTGAAATCAAATAATCCAAACTGGAGTTATCGGTCGGAAACCAATTGTTTACAGAGATGGATGGACCGACGGATGGTCAGATGGATGGATGGACAGACGGACGAAAGTCATGATTATAGCCCTGACTAAAAAGCCTAAAATGCATTTTGTACCAAAGAAAAAATATTGCTTAAATGGCCCTGGGTGAGGAGGTGGGGGAGGGGTGTTAGGGGAGTCCATTTTTTCCCCTATGTGGTCAGTCTAAAGCCTTCACAATGCATTTTGAGCAAAGAGAAAATGAAAGTGTCAATGACACTGTAGCTCAACTTGTCAAGACAAAGACATGTACATGTATAGTATGTGACACAGCAATGACAAACATCTAGGTAATGACCTGATAACAAAGGTACATATAAAGTATTGTAACAGTCTGTACATGAATACTGACCGTTGCCTGTAACAAATGTATAGGTAAAGTATTGTAAAGGTGGGTGACAGTCAGATGCTGAACTAGAAAAAATCTTTGAGTCCCAGAGTGGGTCTGACTGAACCCCAAAATATTTGTTCTCATAGCACAGTGATAACAAAGGCACCCCAAAACACACTCGTTCCTGTCCCAAGGTGAAAACAAAAGTACTCAAGAAGTTTTGTGAAGATCAGTTCATAAATACAAGCTGTATAGAACTTGTGACAAAAAACTGATTGGTCCTAATTTCGGTACAAAATGGCCACTGGCAGCCATCTTCAATTTTGGACCGTACCCAGAAACACTCATTCTCATCCCAAGGAGATAACAAAGGTACCCAAGAAGTTTTGTGAAGATCGGTTCATAAATACAGCCTCGACCCTGAGCCGTATTGACATGTGTGCTTACATTGTGTAAGTAGCACTGAATAAATCAAAGTTCATCTAATTTGCATAATTTCGGCACGAAAAAAAACCCCTTACAATATGTGATGTATTCCATGTTACTAAACATTCAAACAAAAATTTATTCAAATCAGAACTTTCATACAGAAGTTCTATACAAAAGACTGATTGCACTAATTTTGGTACAAAATGGCTGCTGGTGGCCATCTTGAATTTCGGACCACACCCAAAAACACTCGCTCTCATCCCACGGTGATAACAAAGGTACCCAAGAAGTTTCGTAAAGATTGGTTCATAAATATGGCCTCTAGTCTGAGCTGTATAGAAGATGTGTACAAAAAACTGATTAGACCTAATTTCGGTACAAAATGGCCACTGGCAGCCATCTTGAATTTTAGACCGCACCCAGAAACACTCGTTCTCGTCCCAAGGTGATAACAAAGGTACCCAAGACATTTCGTGAAGATCAGTTCATAAATACAGACTCTAGTCTGAGCCGTATTGACATGTGTACTTACTGTGTGTAAGTCGCACTTAAAAAATCAAAGTTCATCTAATTTGCATAATTTCTGCACGAGAAAAAAACCCGAATTATATGTGATGCATCCCATGGTACTAAACATTCACACAAAATAATTATTCAAATCAGGGCTTTCATATGGAAGTTCTGTGCAAAAATCTGATTGCACCTAATTTTGTACAAAATGGCTGCCATCGGCCATCTTGAATTTCGGACCGGACCCAAAAACACTCGTTCTCGTCCCACGGAGATACCAAAGGTACCCAAGAAGTTTCGTAAAGATTGGTTCATAAATACGGCCTCTAGCCCGAGCCGTATTGGCATTTGCACTTACAGTGCAGAAAGTAACCCCAAAAAACATCAAAATTAGTCTAATTTGCACAATTTACGTACAAGAAAAAAAACCGTATTATATGTGATGTATCCCATGGTACTAAACATTCATACAAAAAATTATTCAAATCAGAGCTTTCATATGGAAGTTCTGTACAAAAAACAGATTTCTGCATCATCGGTACAAAATGGCAGCTGGCAGCCATCTTGAATTTCGGACCGCACTCAAAAACACTCGTTCTCGTCCCACGGTCATAACAAAGGTACCCAAGAAGTTTCGTAAAGATCGGTTCATAAATACGGCCTCTAGCCCGAGCCATAGCAGCTTGGCACTTACAGCTCTGAAAGTAACAATAAATAAATCAAAGTCAGTCTAATTTGCATAATTTACGCACGAGAAAAAAACCCGTATTATATGTGATGTATCCCATGGTACTAAACATTTATACAAAACTTTATTCAAATCAGAACTTTCATACAGAAGTTCTGTACAAAAAACTGATTTTTGCATCATCGGTACAAAATGGCCACTGGCAGCCATCTTGAATTTCGGACCACACCTAAAAACACTCGTTCCCGTCCCAGGGTCATAACAAAGGTACACAAGAAGTTTCGTAAAGATCGGTTCATAAATACGACCTCTAGCCCGAGCCATAGCCAATTGTTGACGTACGGACAGACGGACAGACGGCCAGACGGACGACAGGCCATGACAATAGCTCAAATTTGACTTCATCAAAGTTGAGCTAAAAATGCTTAAATGGCACCGGGGGTGAGGTGGGGGGGGGGGGTGTTTGTCTAGGGGTACGCAAGTTCAAAAAGGTTCTCCATGTAGTGACTGTAAATAGTTCAAAATGCATATTGGAGGAAAGAAAAAAAAATGCCTAATGGGGTGGGGTGGGAGGGGGGTGGGGGTGAGGGTGTGGTGGTGGTTTGTACAAGTTTTTAACCACAAACTTTAACCAAAACTGTAAATGAAAGTGTCAATGACACTGTAGCTCAACTTGTTTAAGATATGTACATGTATAGTATGTGACACAGCAATGACAAACATCTAGGTAATGACCTGATAACAAAGGTGCATGTAAAGTATTGTAACGGTCTGTACATAAATGCTGACCTTAGCCTTAACAAATGTGTAGGTAAAATATTGTAAAGGTGGGCAACAGTTAGATGCTAAACTAGAAAAGAAATCTTTGAGTCCCTGAGTGGGTCTGACTGAACCCCAAAATATTTGTTCTCATAGCACAGTGATAACAAAGGCACCCCAAAGCACTCACAAAGGTACTCCAAGAAGTTTCATGAAGATCAGGTCATAAATACAGTCTCTAGCCCGAGACGTATTGACATGTATTGACATGTGCACTTACTGTGTATAAGTAGCACTGAACAAATCAAAGTTCATCTAATTTGCATAATTTCTGCACGAGAGAAAAAAACCTGTATTATATGTGAAGTATTCCATGTTACTAAACATTCCTACAAAAATTTATTCAAATCAGAGCTTTCATGTGGAAGTTCTGCGCAAAAATCTGATTGCCCCTAATTTTGAACAAAATGGCTGCCAGCGGCCATCTTGAATTTCGGACCTGACCCAAAAACACTCGTTCTCGTCCCACGGTGATAACAAAGGTACCCAAGAAGTTTCGAAAAGATCGGTTCATAAATGCGGCCTCTAGCCCGAGCCGTATTGGCATTTTCACTGACAGTGCTGAAAGTAACACTAAATAAATCAAGATTAGTCTAATTTGCATAATTTAAGCACGAGAAAAAAAAACGTATATGTAATGCATCTCATGGTACTAAACATTCATACAAAAAATTATTCAAATCAGAGCTTTCATATGGAAGTTCTGTACAAAAAACAGATTTCTGCATCGTCGGTACAAAATGGCGGCTGACAGCCATCTTGAATTTCGGAGCGCACCCAAAAACATTCGTTCTCATCCCACGGTCATAACAAAGGTACCCAAGAAGTTTAGTAAAGATCGGTTCATAAATACAGCCTCTAGCCCGAGCCGTATCCAATTGTTGACGTACAGACAGACGGACGACAGGCGATGACAAAAGCTCAAATTTGGCTTCGCCAAAGTTGAGCTAAAAAAAAAATGCCTAATTGGGGGGGGGGGGGGGGGGGGGGGGGTAAATTCAACAATTTTCATTGGATAATTTGTTTAAGTTATGACATAAAGAAAGCTCGGACTTACAGATGGACCGAAGGATGGACGGACTCATGGACGTTCTTACAAATGACCACTTATGTGGCTATTTTATGGACATGTTAGGTGGCTAACCTAAACACATGTCCAACATAATAACAAGTTTTCTGGGGGAAAATT